>PVIY010026329.1:0-35544 GCA_004026745.1 Myrmecophaga tridactyla
CCCCAGGCCACAGGTTGTGTCTCGAGCCTCTCTTTCCAAAAGGAAGAGGGAAAACAGAGCTGTTCCAGTAGGCTTGCTCAGCCAGAGGGAAAACAGAGACACCTGCATCTGGTGAGGGATGCCTCCTCGAGGACAATTCCTTCCAATTATGTCGTAAAACTAGTAGCACATGCAGGTAAGATGAAGCACCTCTGCTTGTTTCTTTGTTCTACGAATCACAAAATCACGTTTGGCCTTGGGTTCTCTGTTATCTCAGCGCTTTGCTGGAAACCCCTGGGGGCCACACAGCAGTGGCCTGACTTGCCCTATCTGCTCCTTCTCAACTTTGTCCCAAAACCCCAAAAGGTCCAAGGAAGAGTCACTGACTGACCCTTCTAGCAGACGTTGGCGTTACTGACAAGAGCTTCCAATTATTCACTTCCTGACATCTGCAGGGGAACCGTGGCTCTAAAAACCTGTAAGGCAGGGTGAGCGTTCCCATTTTACAGGTGACAAGACTGAGCCTTGGAACAGTAAAGGCAGGTACAGGGCTGGGATCTGAACCCAGGTCAGAATCCAAACACATGTGCTTTCAGTGATGCTGTGAGTTGCCCCTCGCTGTCAGAACGAGACTCTGCAGAGTTCCCCACTTCGGGTAGTCTCTGGAGAATTAGAGGCTTTCTCTAAGAGCTCATTAAAGGTACAGGCCTGTCACCTCAGTGTCTATCCTTAGATCTCCAAAATGCCTGCCTTACTTCTTTGTCTCCTCCCAAATCGAATTTCCTAACTGTGTTTCATGGAATATCAGTATCCTGAGAGCCTCTAGTAGATAAACCTGTTGCAAGTGAGGGGGGGTAAGAAGGACGTGTTCATTGGCTAAATAAGTTTGAAAAACTTTGTCTTCTGTTTCACTTTTTTTTTAACATTTTTTTATTGTGAAATATAACATCTATACAAAAGAACAATTAATTTTGAAGTATGTTGTAACAAGTAGTTATAGAATAGATTTCACAGTTTGGTGTGGGTTACAGTTCCACAATTTCAGGTTTTTCCTTCTAGTTGCTCTAAGATTCTAAAGACCAAAAGAAATATCATTATAATGATTCGGCAGTCATACTCATTGGTTAAATCCTGTCTTCTCTGTTATAACTCCTCTTTTGATCCTTCTCCCAGTCTGTAAGGATATTTGGACTATGCCCATTCTAACTTTGTCATGGTGGAAAGGGGTGTCAATAATATGGCCTAGGGGCATGGAACTAGTTGATGTTCTTGCAGAGGCTGGCTCTTCTGGGTTTCAGGTCTTACCTGGCCTAGGAACCATCTGGAGAGTATAGGTTTCTGGAAAGTAATCTTAGTGCATGAAAGTTTTGTGTAATCTGAGATCGAGCCCTAGGTGTTCTTTAGGGTTAACATGAATGGTGTTGGTTAGGATTTGGCAGACCACCGTAATTAACAATATCTAGCTGAAGCTTGCGTAAGAGTAGCCTCCAGAGTAGCCTCTCAACTCTGTTTGAATTCTCTTAGCAACTAGTGCATTACTTCATTTCTTCGTCTTGCTTTGCCCAGAAGGCATTGTCGATCCCACGGTGTCAGGGCCAGGCTCATCCCTGGGGGTCATGTCCCACGTTGCCAGGGAGACTTTCACCCCTGGATATTATGTCCCACGTAGCGGGGAGTATAATGATTTTCCTTGCACAGTTGGTCTTAGAAAGAGAGAGAGTCTACCACTGAGCAACAAAAGAGGTTTTCTGAGTTTAACAAGCATAACTAAAGGTAGGCTTAGCTTCTCTGCTACAGAAGTAAGTTTCATAAGAGCAAGACTCAAGATCAAGGGCTTGGCCTATTGATTTGGGAGTCCCTAATGTTTGAAGTATTATCAAGGGTTTTTCTGGTGGAAAAGTTTAATAGTTCTGTATTTTTTTCTCCAGTCCCTCAAGGGACTTTGCCAGTACTTTTTAACTATCTGCCCAACATACTTCAGGTTCTAACCAAGTGTTACATTCAGCTATGCAGAATTAGAAGCCCTCATTCCCATTCTGGGCACCATGTGTTTCAGTTGAGCTATAAAGACAGGTTGAGTTAGATTATGTGCTACAGAAAATTCCACATTATAAGCCTCTGAGTTTACTAAGGTCATAATAGCAAAATCATATCGTATCTATCCTTTTGTGTCTGGCTTATTTCATTCAGCATTATCTTCTCCAGGTTCAACCTTGTTGTCATGTTTCAGGACCTCATTTCGTCTTACTGCTGCATAGTATTCCATCGTATGTATATACCACATTTTGTAATCTACTCATCTGTTGATGGGCGCTTGGATTGTTTCCATCTTTTGGAAATTGTGAATAATGCCACTATGAACTTCAGTGTGCAAATGTCTGTTCATGGCACTGCTTCAGCTCTTCTGGGTTATATACCAAGTAGAAATATTGCCAGGTTGTAGGGCAAATTGATATTTAGTTTCCTGAGGAACCACCTAACTGCCTTCCACAGCAGCTATACCGTTGTCCATTCCCACCAGCAATACATAAGTATTCCAATTTCTCCACATCCTCTCCAACATTTGTAGGCTTCTGTTTGCTTAATAACAGCCATTCTTACAGGTGTGAAGTGATATCTCATTGTCATCTTAATTTGCATTTCCCTTATAGCTCACGAAGATGAGCATCTTTCTAGCCATTTGTATTTGCTCTTTGGAGAAATGTCTGTGTATATCCTTTGCCCATTTTATAATTGGGTTGTTTGTTCTTTTTTTGTTGAACTGTATAATTTCTTTATGTACACAGGATATCAAACCTTTATCGGATATATGGTTTCCAAGTATTGTCTCCCATTGAGTTGGCTGCCCCTTCACCTTTTTGACAGTCCTTTGAGGCACAGAAGCTTTTGATTTTAAGAAGTTCCCATTTATCAATTTTTTTTATTTCATTGCTTGTGCTTTGGGTGTAAAGTTTAAGAAGCTACCTCCTACTACTAGGTCTTGAAGATGTTTCCCTATATTTTCTTCTAGGAGTTTTATGGTGCTAGCTCTCATATTTAGGTCTTTAATCCATCTTGAATTGACTTTTGTATAGGGTGTAAGGTAGGAATCCTCCTTTATTCTTTTGACTATTGATATCCAGTTTATTGAAAAGACTGTTCTCTCCCAGTTCAGTGGATTTGGGGGCCTTATATCGAGATCAGTTGGCCATAGATTTGGTGGTCTATCTCCATACTCTCAATTCAGTTCCATTGGTAGATATCTATCTTTGTGCCAAAGCCACATTTTTTTGACCACTGTGGCTTTATAGTAAGCTTTAAAGTCAGGAACTGTTCTCCCACTTCGCTTTTCTTTTTTAGGATATCTTTAGCTATTTGAGGTCTCTCTCCCTCCCAAATAAATTTGATAACTAGCTTTTCCAGGTCTTCAAAGTTGGTTCTTGGAATTTTGATTAGTATTGCATTGAATCTGTGGATCAATTTGGGTAGAATTGACATCTTAACAACATTAAACATTCCTATCCATGAGCAGGGAATGTCTTTCCACTTATTTAGATCTTCTTTGATTTCTTTTAGCAGTGTTTTGTAGTTTTCTGTTTACATCCGTGGTTAAGTCAATTCCTAGACGCTTGATTCTTTTAGTTGCTATTTTGAATGGAATATTTTGCTTAATTATCTCCTCAGTTAGGGCATTGCTCGTATATCTAAACATTATTGATTTTTGCACATTTATCTTTTATCCCACCACCTTGTGAAATTTATTAACTCAAGAAGCTTTGTCTTATATTTCTCAGGATTTTCCAAGTGTCATATCATGTCATCTGCAAATGGAGAAAGTTTTACCTCTTCCTTTCCAGTTTGGATGCCTTTTATTTCTTTTTCCTGCCTGATTGCTCTAGCTAGAACTTCTAGTACAATGTTGAATAATAGGTACAGTATTATTATTGAATAATAATAGTCTTGTTCCCAATCTTTGGGGGAAGACTTTCAGTCTCTTACTGTTGAGTACCATGGTGGCTATATATTCATAGCCATATTGAGGAAGTTTACTTTGATTCCTATTTTTTGAAGTGTTTTTATTAGAAAAGGTTGCTGAATTTTATTGAATGCTTTTGCAGCATCAATCAAAATGATCATGCAGTTTTTCCCTTTCAATTTGTTAATGTGCTGTGTTACTTTGATTGATTTTCTTATGTTGAACCACCCTTGCGTTCCTGCTATAAACCCCACCTGGTTATGGTGTATAATCTTCTGTGTGTCGTTGGATTCGATTTGCTAGCACTGAAAGCCACCAACCCCCATGCTGAGGGGTAGGCAGTGTGTACCTCAGTAGAGGTTCTGCTTGTGGACCAATGAATCTGGTGGCCCCCAGGCTCTGGTTGGAATGATCTTGGGCTGTGGAACTGGATATTTCAGTTGCCCGTGTCCACAGACAACCTGGAAATGCCTGCTGACTAGGTGTGGCATAGGGGTATGGTGCCAGCTAGGGTAGGGCTCAGGTTGCAGTACAGGGCAGGGCACAGCTGCCTTCCTTGTCCTTACCTTTCCATCCATGTACTCCTGGGGACTCAGAGCCTCCATATGAAAAGGGGAGTGGTAGGCTCTGTGAACCAGCTCAATGGTCTCTTGTGTGCAGGGAATTCAAGTCTGTTGGCTTCGGGTTCCCCAGGGAACCCCTGGCTGCATAGGTGAGGGGTCTGATCTCCCTAGCCAGCTGCTGGGGTAGACCTTTACAGCGTACTGCCTCTCATCCCCAGTGGAATCACGATCAAGCACACTCACCCCTTCTCTCCATCCTGCTTCCTCTGCTTTTTCATCCAGGACCTCCCTGTATACTGTAGAAGACTCTCTCAGGTCACTCACACCCTGGAACTGCTTGCCTGGTTGTTTTCCGTTACTTTTCTAGTCGTTCCATGGAGCAGTGGTGAACTCAGCCTATCCTATTCCACCATCTTCCCAGAATTCCTTTTCTTTTTCACTCTTAAAGAGAGACCCACTATGTTAAGATGTTAAAGGCACCAACAGGGTATACAACCAAGAAGTTTGCTGAACTCTGTTTAACCAGATGGCTTCCAATGTATTTAATCCCAGAAGCCTTTGTGTTCAGAATACCTACTAACACCTCACAGAAGAAGTTTGTGAAACAGTGTTTTAAAAAGTTACCTCTGATTTTAAAATCTATTTCTGTGACAAGTCCCTCCTGGTGGACTATACTCAGATTTAGCAGACAGTGCTTCATAAATCCTTCAGCTGTGCACAGAAATGCCCCTTATCACAAGGGAACAGTCAGGAGCACAGGCTCTGGGGCATCATCAGGCCTAAATTCGAGTTTCTGGCTCCACCATGTAATAGTTTCATGGGTTTTGGCAAATCCTAAGGAAGCTGCCGAGCTTCCATTTCTTCATGATAGTGTGGACAGACAATTCCTGCCTCAGGATTCTTGACGACGCCGTGAGATTATACCTGGGATCTATGCAGCACCGTGCCTGGCCCATGGTGTGCCCTCATGTAGAGGGGGCACCTCCAACCCGGGGTGCATTTGATAGTTGAGGGCACAGGAGGAAATTAGAATTTCCATTCCTATTTTTTTATCTCATTCTTATCTTAAATGTTCTCATTTTAAAAAATACTTGAAGGTATACAGATTCAGTGATACTGCAGTACATGTATATATCTTTTATAAATTAAAATTGTGCATGTTTTGGGGGGTATGCTCAAAAGCATGTTACTGAGAATGTGCACCAACCCAAGGGGATGGCGGGGGCGCGGGGATGGAAACCGCTGACTTGTGATCAGACAGAAAGCGTGTGCTCCCTGTGGGGCCGTAATGAGTGTCCCTGCCACTTTTCTGCCCCCGCACAGAGCTCGGCACCTGCATGTGGGCTGTGCACGGGACATTTGCGGGGTGAATGCAGACTCCATAGTAACTGAATCAGAAGTCACCCTGAAACTCCCCCCCTGCTTCTGATTCAGAAATAGCAGAAGGACCCAGGCTGTGTTTCTAACAAGTCCCCAGATGACACTGATGCTGCTTGCTCAGGGACCCCTGAGAGGGAGTGTTTGCTGCCAGTTTGCCAGCCCAGCTCCCTTGCTTGGCTCACCACCACCCCCTCCCCCCATCTGATTGTCCCTCAGGGGCCTCAGCTTAGAGACTAGATCTGACCCCTTCCTCTGGCCTGGTACTTCTCAGAGTGCTTTCACACACCCTGACTTACCCCCTCCCTCCCAGACCCCAGCCTGGAAATGACTCACCCAGGGTCAGTCTGCTAGTAAGGGGCAGCGGCCGGCTGGGAGCCTCATCCTTCCATGCCTGGGGGCTCTTCCAGCACCGCAGGCCCCAGCTGAGATGCCATTTAACTTCTCAACCCTGGGGTTCCTCATCTAGAAAACAAGAGAGCCATGCCTGCCTGGAGAGGACCCCACAAGCAGCGGCTGAGGAAGGCATTTAGCCACCTTCCACACCTCTCTTCTCGTTTTGCTAGAAACCAGGCCATTTTTCAGCCTCAAAGAGGCCAAAAAGAAAGTGAGTATTACGCAGATGGAGATCAGGTAGACTTTCTACATCCAGCTCTCACCAGGATGAGCAGTGGGTGATTGGAAAAGTTCCATATGAAAGGTGTTCTTTAAAGAGAGAGAGAGGGAATGAAAGAAAAAGAAACTCTCCATGCCTAAACATGCCTCCATTAAGCAGCTTCAAAAGCCATTGCTCCTTGTGCGGAGTAGACGCTGCTCTGGGGCTTGGACACACTTACCAGCATGACTGCCAAGGGGAGTAAAAACATCCTGCCACAGGTCCCACCACTCTGCGCCTCCCTGCTCCTGGCTGCGCTTCAGCCTGGGTTGTCAGTGTGGGGCAGGCGGCTTCTTTCTCCTTCCAAGCAGAGTAAGAGTCTCAGCCTCATCTCTCAGTTGGTAGTCCTTGGTGCATCACCGAGTAGGCCCCCTTTTCTCTTTCTGTATTAATTCACTGCAATTGAAGGAATAAATGTAGATACTTTGGAAGGAGCTTGAACCCTGGGGGCCAAAGGCTCCATGGGATAACTTGTGGTTGCAGTGCATGAAGGGGAATCTTAAGGGAGGGAATGACTGTACTTTCTGCCCGCACTGTGCCACCACAGTAGCACAGATCCTGTGAGATAAGTCAGGGATGGGCGGGGACCTGGCACTCAGCGAGAACTCACAAATGTTGAGTGTGTGAGTAAGTGAGCACACGAAATGTTTCCTGTGTGCTAGACTCAGTCTTAGTCTCTTAATGGAGACTGAGAACTATGCCATCTTAACCAAGTGTGTTTGGTATTTCTAGCAAAGGGAGGGGAAAGATTAATAAGTAAATAAGCCTTTTCAGTGCTCAGAAGGTGGCTGGTGGGACACAGGAAGCCACATTAAATAGGGTGATGGTGGAAAGCCTCTGGAGAGGATGGCACTTGAACTGAGAATTGGATGGGAAGGAGTTAATTATGGAATTTTCTAGTTAAGGAGCGTTCAAAGCAACAGGAAAAGCGAGTGCAGAGGACCTGAGGTAGGCACAGACTTGGTAGGTTCAGAGAATAGGAGGAAAGCTGGCATTGATTCTGCATGGTAAGTGAAGAGAGTGACGGGGGGGCAAAAAAGTTTGGAGAGCAAGGCAAGGGTCTGGTCACACCCAGCCTTGAGGCCCAGGTTCTATTTTAATGGTGCAAAAGCCATTTGAGAGTTGAAGTAGAGGAACCACATGGAGTGGTCATGACTGTCACATATGCGTAATACTCGGGGCAATAGAAACCCTTGAAATCCAAAAGGTTGAATCAGCCTCCATTCCCTTACTTGTAAGGTTAGTGGGCTGGGTGAGGCAGCCTTGGGGCCAGCCTTTCCAGAAGGCTTTGGTGTGTACACATCCTCAAGAAAGCAGAGGTTTGCATGGCAGTTCTTGTCCCTGTGCCTCCTGCCTCTGCAGAGATCGCTGTTATAGAGGAAGGGGTGATTTTTCTCATTGTGTCCAGTCAGCCCAAATCTCTCTCTCCACCTTTCCCCAGCTGGGGCCTCCAGTCATATGGGGATGCCGTGAGGAAAAGGGGGAAAGAGGTGGGACACCGTAGACAAGGAAGCTGCAGCTTGCCACATTCGTTTGCCAGTAGGATTTATTCCATGGCTCCCTGAGTTCATTGGTTCACTTCTTTAGGGTGAAGTGTGGGGAGAGGGGAAGAGAGCTGTGGGCAACGGATTGGACACCCTCAATTCTAAACCCTAATCAGTTGCAGCATAAGTACTTTTATCCGAGAGTCCTCTGCCTGTGGCTCTTCCCAGCCTCAGCAAGGGGTCCCTTGAGGATAAGTCTGAGATCTGACCCACTGTTGGCTCCCTCTTGGTACTTTGCTCATAGGGAACATTTAGCCATTTGTTGATAGACTAGGCAGTCTGTGCAAACATGGGCTCAGAGAGCAAACAGCCCACTTTGAGCCTAGTGCAGCTATTTGCTGCCTATGGGACCCTGGGCAAGTCACCCACCATGCTGGCTTACATCTGTCTAAGTGACTTGAGAGAAATCGTCTTTGGGCCTCAGTTTTCGCTATCTATAAAATGGGAATATCAGTGCCTGGCTCATAAGGCTGTGAGGCCATGTCCACGAGGTGCCTGACACACCACTGGACACACAAGCCCTGCAGAAGTACAGGGTGGATGGACAGACACGTTAATGTAACATAGTGTGAGGAAATGGGTGGTAGCGCCAGTGGTGTTATATTTGAAGGTTTTTAATGCCAAGAGCTTGAGCCACTTTTTCTTTCCCTCTAGAAGGAACAGAAAGAAGCCTGCAGTTCATTCTTATTATAAAACCACCCTTTCATTCTGTTCAAACCACACTGTTGTTCCAACGCCGTATCTTTTGGGCAGCAGCCGATTTTTTTTTTCAGCGATGCCTTGAATGCAGGTGGGGAGAAGTCTCACCCACAAACCTTTGCCCATGTAACTCAGCACGTCTGCTGATTCCAGTTCCTCCAGTACGTCTCAATTGGAGCATGACAGGGGACAGGGACCTGTGTCCTGGAAGGGAGAGTTCAAGAAGTGCCCGGCCTCCCCTTGGGGTCAGCTTGCGGGCAAAGGGTTAGGTCAGGCACCTGAGCACCTGCAGAATTGAACAAGTCTGGCATCTCTGGAGTATTCGTCCTCCCTCCCTTCCTTCCCCCAGTCCCATTACTTGGTTTAGGGAGAGGAGGGGGGACATAGGATAACTCATCCTTTTTCCATCACTGGGCACGGGGGCCACAGGCCCAGTGTGGCGCTGCGCGGTGTGCATGGAGGGTGACAGATCTCCACATACCCAGCCTTGGGCCTTTCTCGACGCCTGTGTGCGCACGCAATTTGCATACCCTGGCTTGCTTACAAGGGCTGGGCATCGTGGGCTTGCCTCCTTCCACACGGCCATGCCGACCCCCACCTGTCCCTCCCACCTCATCCCCCCCACCTCCCATCTCCCACCTCCCACACCTTGAAAGAAATTAGAAATGTGGCAACAAACTCCAGTTGCCGGAAGCTCACAGATCTGCCGCCAATCATGCGTTCTCAGCGTGGTGGGGGTGGGGTGGGATGGGGTGGGGGTGGGCTGCAGTGGGGGGGAGTAATTGGTGAACCCAAGGTGAATGAAATAATTGGAAAAGTGAGGTGTGAGTTTGTTACCGAAGTGTGAGCATGGTGGGGGAGGGAAGGAGGGCCATGTTTAAAAGCCCGGTATGTCCTCTTTATTCACAGCTTCTGATACAGTAATTGCTATTTTGTGGTTTCTATTATCTACACAGTGGGGAGCGCGTGCGTCTCCTTGCCCGAGCTCAGAGTCTGGGCTCGGGCCGGGGAGCTCATGGGCGCCATGAGTCTCCTTCCCTCCGGCACCCTGGCGGCCCTGTCCGGCCTCACCCAGACAGCGGCCTCCGCACCCAGGAGACCCAGGTTCGTGCAGAACTTCCTGCAAAAGCTGCTCTTAAAAACGGCTCCGTAGACCTTGCTGTCAGATAAGGACCTTAATAATGGCTAGTATTTATATATCGTTTATCTCCAAGGAGCTAAAAGTACTTCATCAATTTCTTCCCCCTCACCCTGCCCTTTTTTCCTTCTTTTTAATTCTCTTTCAATATCTCTCTGAGCTCCTCAGTCTTGCCTGTGTGTTAGCCCACGCGGCTAGGACACCCCAGCCATTCACTGTCCCCACAATGCTCTTGGGTCGAGAGAGGCAGCTCAGGTGGGTAGGAAAGAGCTCACCAGCTTGTGAGTCCCATGTCTGTGAGTGTGGGCTTCTGTGACCCTCAGTTTTTTCGTCTGTAAACTAGAGGCAGTAGTAACAGCGTTGTCCGTGGTTATTGTTACAACTGGAAATCTGTGAAAGACCTAGCACATCGCAGGCAGGCAGCCCTGGGTAGCTGGGTGGTGGCGGCAAAGATAGTGTCCTGAGGCTGCAGTCTTTCATTCCAGGGCTTCACAAACATCAGGAAGTTTCTCCCAAACCTAACCCTAATCCCTTGGCTGTGCCTTAAGCACCAGTGCTCTCTTGTCTGATTTTTAGAAGGCAGGGAGAAGCATCCATAAGCACTTCTCTGGCACTCTGAAAAATAATACTGGGATTTTTGAAGCTACAAGAGTCTTCGGACAGAACATTTCATTCCTCATGCAGATGTTTGTCTGCAAACTCCAGGCCCCCAGGGGCTGTGACCTCCCCAAGACCCTGCAGCTGCCTGCGACAGGAGCTCCAGCTCTCTGGTCCCCCATGGATCCAGCAGGCCCCTCTGCCACGGCTCCCCCTGCTGAGCTCTCAGATACCACTTCTGCAGGCCACGCAAACATGGCGCCTCCAGCCTCTCCTCGGCAGCTTTTTCCCTCCATCTTTTAATTATTTTTTTCTTCGCCTTTCTCCAGACCCTTAGCTGCTTACCATGCATGGAGCATCCACAGCTTGCAGCGTGCTGCCGAGAAGGAAGAATTAACCTCAACTGTGTCTCTCTCTCTCTCTCTCTCTCTCTCAGCCTGTGTGCACGCGCGCACACACACACACACACATACATACATGCGTATGCAAATAGTCTGCCTTACCAAAAATTGGAACTAAAGAGAAATCAGGCAGTGGTTGGAGGTAGGGAGGAGTTGAGACCTTCAAGGGAAAACAGATTGCAGCCCCCATGGCTGGAAGCAGGGAACCTCCACCTGGCGCAAGTGGAAGCGGCCAGGATTCAGTCTGTGGTCTCGGGCACATCACTGACCCCACGTTTTCCATATGGGACATTCCTTCCCCCCTCACGTGCAACCTTCTGCTTCACCCCCCTGAAACCCAAAATGACCCATTTTTGGCTAGATGATGGGGTGGAGGTGGGGGGGAGACGTTGTGTACCATCGAGAGCTCAGGCACTCCTGAGTTCAAGTTCTAACCCTGTCACTTACTAGCAAGAAAGGCTGCCTCTCTGAGCCTCAGTTTCTTCACCTGTAAAATGGGGTCGATAAGAAGAACAATAGCACCTGCACTGTTAGTATTCACCCTGTACGTGATTTTATGTCATGCTCATCACATCCCTCCAAGTCTGGTCTTATCTACCACTGGCCGCTACCTGTCTTCCCAGGTTATTATTTGCTTGTCTTTCAGAGCGAAAATATTTTCAGGTATCCTCTCTGAGCCAGGTACTGGGCTCGTTGCTCTCCATCCATCAGTGAGCAAGACAGAGGTGGCTTCTCCCATCAAGGGAAGGCCGAGAGTGACCCATGCGTCCACCCCACAGTGACCTGATCAGCGGGTGACTGGTGGAGGCAGCACAGGGGCTGCTTGGAGCAAACAACAGTTAAGCCAAAGCCAGAAAGAGCCTGTGGGCAGGGGGCATGGGCAATGAGCCAGGCAGAGAGGCCAGCTCTCCATCGCATCCGGGCACACAGCCGGTGCTCTTGGGACCTCCCGGTCCCCTCCAGCTCCCTTGGACTCCAGACTCTGCTCCTCGCAGCCACCAGAGGCACTGTCCCTATGGCTTCTGTGGCTCTCAGGAGGGCCAGGAGGCAGAGGATCATTTGTCACTCTTCCCGAGCCCCTGCCCGCCCTGCCCAGAGCAGAGGTTTTGCTGAAAGGAAGAGTCCGCACAAGTCTGCCATGGGGCACTTGGCCTTTAGGTGGCAGAGCGAAACAGGGTTTGCTAGCTTGGCCGCTCCCACCGCTCCGACCTCATCTTCCCATCCCCACCTGCCCAGCCTCTGGGCCCCGACCCTGTACCCCCTCCCCTCTGCCCCCTTGCCCTCCCTGGGAGTTGGCCTTGTTGCCTGCATGGGGCCTTGTTGCCTGCCCAGAGGAGGTAGAGAGCCCTGGGCGGGGGAAGCCAGGCTGCTGGGGTGAGCTCCGAGGAGACGTGCAGATTCATTTTGAGGATTCATAAAGCTGCATTTACACACCGTCCTGCCTCCAGAAATTGGGCTGGCAGATGCCTGGTCATGCCGGCAGGGCTGCAGGTTAACGCCTCGGATTCAGCTTATGTCGTTTCGTGGGAGCTCACGGCCTTTGCTGTGTTTTTTACCCAGTGGGTCTCTGGCCCGGCAGCATCCTAGGCCGGTGTGTGCGTGTGTGCGCATGTGCGTGTGTGCATGCCCGCAAGTGTGTGTGTAGATTTTCAAATAAAGTAACACCTCTCTTCAGATGCCGTGGGCATTAAATATTTATCAGCAGCAGTTTGTGCATATATATTTGATAAACGGACATCAGGAAGGGGTTGTGGGGAGGACAAGGGAGGCCCTGAGAAAGCCCAATCCCTTTGTCCTGGAATTTCTCCAAGATTGTACCAGGAGGAGGGGAGGAGTGGCCAGGGGTGGTCCAAGGCCGTGTTTACCTGCTTGATCCCTGTCAGGAAGAGCCAAGCCATTTTGTTCTGCAGAGCTGTGCCTTACTTTGGCTTAGCAGATATCAAAAAGCAAGCACAGAGGGAGGGGAAGCCCGGTGTAGAGGGCCTAGTTGTGTGCTGCTCCAGCACGGGGCACTGAGCCTGCGTGGGTCTGGGAGGAAGGGCTCCCTCCCTGCCTGCCCGGCCCTGGTGGGGAAGCCCTTCTAATGGTCCGGAGACCCCTCTGACCCCGCACCCAGAGCCCTGGCTTGCTTATGAGCAGGAGCGGCCCCTCGCCCCTGACCCAGGGCCTCCCCAGCCTGGCCCTGCCTGCACATGGCCGGGTTCCCCCACTGAATAGTACCGGCCACGGGGAAGGGGAGGCCTGGGGCCTCCTCCAGCTTGTCAGAAGAGGCGGCAGCTCTCCCTCACGTCTCGGACCCAGTCTTCCCCTCCCTGCCCACGGCTGGCTGGGCCTCGGGGAGAAGGTCCTTTGGGTTCTGCAGTATGTGCTGGTGGGGGGCTGGTGCGAGAGTGTGTGCCCACACCTGCGTGTGTGCGTGTGCGTGCTTGCCTGCCGGACTCACAGGCGAGAATCAGTCCTGCACCTGCACCCCCCTTGGCAGGCCTCAGCTCTGAAACTCCTCCTGCCTTTTGTTCCAGCACCTTTGGGGAGCTGAAGACGGTCCGCCTGCCAAAGAAGATGACCGGGATGGGCACGCACAGAGGCTTCGGCTTCGTCGACTTCCTCACCAAACAGGACGCGAAGGTGAGACTGCGGCCCCGGCCTCGCTCCCACTCTCCTCTCAGTGGCTTCCTGGGAAGCTGCTCCCACGGGTCTTTTGAAGGCAAAGCAGTGAGGCCTTCTAACAAATGGGGTGTCACCACCCACACGCTGTCTCTTTTCTCTCCTGACCCTGCTTATCTTCACAACATCCCTGGAGGAAAAGACTGAGTTATATGTCTGGAGGAAGGGGTAACATCTATACCCCCCTCCCCACTTATGCCGGAGCCTGGGATACAACATGGAAAAGCAAACGTGTGTCCCAGGGCTCTGCAAGTCGGAGAGGGGCCTCCTTAGCGCAGGGGCCCCCCACGGTCGGCAGGGTGGGCCACACTGTTGGGAGAGTGCAGGGGAAACCAGGTGGAGCTGTGGCGAGGAGGCCAGAAGGCACCCAGACAGCAGGCGGGCATAACAACCCCATTTCCGCTGCGAGTGTTCACCCCGTGGCGATTTCATGTCATCCTCATCACGGCCCTGTAAGGACAGGTCTGCTCTACCACTGGCCGGTATCTACCTACGTCTCCCCCTCATCCTTCCACTCTGGCTGGGAGTTTTGTTTTGTGCGGGTTGCACAGGGTGCTGCAGGGAACAAGCGTGGGGAGCTGGCACCAGAGCTCTGCCGGGCTCCGTTTGGGTTTGCAACACCTTTTGTCTTCGAAGCAAGGCAGCTTCTCTGAACTTGGGCTTGGGCAATTCGACAGGGCTTCATTCTTGCAGTGGGTAGCGAGGGCCTCACCAAGCCAAGGTGCCAGCTGGGTGAACAGGGCTCTGTCCTTATCTCCCGGTAGTCCCCTGGCAGCGCTGTGCTCCAGGACAGAGTCAAAGGAAGGTGGTGGCACCGTGCAGTGGGAGAGCGTGAGCTGAGGGCTGCTGGCATGAGCTGCCCTCTGCGAGCTGTGGGGCCACAGGCAGCATTACCCCCTTTCAGCCTCATCTTCCCTCAAGGGTAAAAAAAAAGCCACAGTAAAGGCCAAGATCCTGCAGCCTGACAAAACATCCTCAAGCAAAGCAGGGGAGAGTCTCCTACTCACACCCCTTGGCCTTCAGTGAGCTGACGTGGCAAGGGACCCGTGGGCGCCTCCGCTGGGCAGAGCCAAAGGTGGCAGCTCAGGGACACAGCTGCAGCCTTTGTGAGCCTGGGAACCCGCGCTGGCAGACCGGGTGCACCCAGGACCCTCAGGGAACCTTGCCAGCCACCTTTGTCCTCCCAGACACGCCTCAGCATCTTGAACTCAAGTGCCTGTTTCGTTGACACGTGGCCACGTCTGTCTGGACATCTGTTCCTCTTTCCTCCCAGTTGGCAGCCTTCCCCTGCCTCCCATCAATGACGACAGGGGCGGCGTGCAACAAGCCCTTGTCCTGACACCACCTCAGCAGGGCAGGCGTCTCTGGGGTCCCTGCATCAGCTCAGCAGGAGGCAGGGGGGGGCAGCGGTGCAGAGTGCAGGCTCTCCCCACAGCAACTCGGCTTGCGCCAGCCCTGCTCCATACCTCGGTGTCCTCACCTGTAAGCCAGGAATGGTAAGAGAGCCTGTCTTTTGTAGGGTGAGGTTAGACGAGGTGTGTAAGATGCTCCTCTCCAGTCACAACAGCAGGAGCCTCGCCACCCACAGGCACTGCGTGTGCCCGCGTGTTCCCGCTCATGCAGGTCCTTCCGTGCATCTCTGCAGCCGTGCATGCACACGGACTCTGTCAGCGGAAGAAGGGGTGCAGGTTCCAAGGGGACCGAGCAGTGAGGGTGTAGAACCACCTCTGATTTCTATCCGACATTCATACATAAGTTTGTGATCAAGGGAGAAAGGGGCAGATTCGCTCCCTTTCCCTAAGAAATGTCTCGGACTGAAGGCCTGGGCTGCCTGCTGGCTGCCTGCTGGTTAGCTCAGCTGATTAGCTGAGGTCAGGCTGTCTGAATTTGAATCCCAGCACTGGCACTTATATTGTGTGCCTCAGTTTCCCCCATCATGTAAAATGGGAGCAGGATTTTCCTTGTAGAGTTGTAAATTTGAATAAGGTGATGTCCTTAGGGCAGTCGCCTGTTTGCTGCCAGGCTGAGCTGCAGTCAGGACGATGGTGATGCTGTAAAACTAAGAAGAGGGTTAGGGCAAAGAGCAGGGAGGAAAGGCTACAGAGCCCCTTCGGCTAGAAGCCTCTTTCTAAGAAGAAGTACAGAGCAGCTTCTTTCCAGAGCCTAGGTTGAGTCAGAGTTAAAATGGCACTTGGGGCCTACAGGGTAACCAGGCCTGGGCTTCCAGCCTTGAAATTCCACAGTCCCCATCGCAGCCCATAGCATCTTGTTGTTTGGGATCATTCGAACCTTCTGGAGGGCACTTTCTCAGGTCAGCGCGGCAGGGCGCGTGTCGTTGTGGCGAGCGTTGGATCCACCAGCCCTCGGCCTGGGGGCCCTGCTGCAGGTCTCCCAAGCCCAGCACAGCCCTCAGTGATTTCTGCAGGGGGCAGCTCCTCCCACACAGCGCTTCCCCTGCCTGGATTCGCGGCTCTGGGAGGGCAGTGAGGGCTCCCCCGACCCTCAGCGGTCAGCTCTGCCCGCCCTCGGGCCTGCCCTCTCTGCCAGCACGAGCACGCTGGTCCCCGATGAAGTGCGAGGCGCCTCTCCTGCGGGCACCCGTTGCACTTCTCGCTTCCCCAGGAAGCCACCCTTGCTTTTCCCTCTCCCTCTCCGGGCCTGTCTAAAGAACTTTATCATCTTCCAAGTGGAACATTTCGCGCTGTCCCCGACCCAAAGAAGTGGGCATGCTGCAGACCGCTAAAGGGGACGCTGGTATCGTAGATACCCAGTTAGCACAAGGGTGGGTGCAAGTTTGAAGGGGGTAAGTGATTCTGCAGGGGACATGGAGGAAAAGCCCTCGGCGCTCCTTTATATGTCAAGAAGGAATCAATGAGGATACCAGGGCTGGTCGGGAAACCTCCATGACCCCCAGTTTCTCAGGGCAAGCTCCCCCTGACCGTTTCTCCATCCGAAGCCCTCTGGGGAAGGAGGCCTTTCAAAACCCCTCTCAGGATTTGATATAACCTGACCCACTTGAATCCCACTCCCTGTTAGGCCCCCCTCAATGAAGCTGAAACAGTTGGGTGCTACTTTGGGCATCAGGGTCGGCAAGTCCTTCAGCTGGAAGATCTAAGCCTCCTGTGCAGTCCCCGAGCAGTTCTCAGGTTGGGGGAAAGGGAGAAGAAAAAATGAGAGGGAAGGGGCAGATACGTTTTAGGGAAGAGCGGCAAGGAGGCAGCAGAAACGAACTGGAGAACCCTGGGGCTAAAGCCCTTTCAGAGCCCTGCTGATTGCAGGTCCCTGCAAGGAGCTGGGACGTGAGCCCTGATTTCTTGACCTTCACTACAGTTCTGTTTCCCCAGCGCCAGATTTAGGGCCTCACTCAACTCCTAAAGGCAGGCCCCCAGCACACCCTGCCATGTCCCTAACCCATGCCTGCTCCGTCACCTCTGCACCGAGTGAGGCCCCATCCCTTCTCTGTGAGACCCGTGCTTCACCTCGCCCATCAGCAGCTCTTGTCCACCAAGCCTCTTCTGGGCCATATGCACCCCAAAGCTGGAAAGAGGCTCCTAGCAATAGGCCATTGTGGTGGAGCTTACAGTAGCCAGGCAACTGGCGATAATGAGGCGAGCAGCAACCACTGTCCTGTGGCTTCACACATGAGGTGTGCACCCTAGGCACGTTGTCCCTGTACGTGTCGCCATGGCCCCAGGTAGCTGTGCTGGAGATCTGCAGAGTCTGCTACCCGACGTCTCTGAGCCTCCCTCTAGCCCGCAGAGCACCGTGAGTTGATGGGAAGCTCCGGAGCCGGCTCACCTGGCATCTAAGATGGTGTGGCACGCTGCAGGCAGGACATGGCCACCTGCCCTTGTCACAGGCACTGGTGACCGTGGTCCTGGAGCTCGCAGGAGGCAGGATCAATTTGCTGGCACATGCTCCCAAGCTAGGACATTTCACCAGCCTCCGATGTCCCATGTAGTTATATAAACCTGCAGTTGTGCCTACCCAGCATTTCTCTGAAAACCTTCTCCCACGTGGAGAAGGGAAGTGGGGGACTGAGGCTGATGAGGGGAGGAGAATAAGGACACTGCAGTACAGTAGGGGGTCAAGGACCTGAGGGCCCCCCGACCTGCACGGCGGCTGCCTCCAGTGTCATAGGTGGCATATGGTTCTTTGGGCTGTGATGCCTCTGAAGAGGCAGTGTCTTTAGGGTGGGTAAAATAAAAACCAACTTCTGAAAGCCCATCTTTGGCAGGGACTGTGTTGGGCATTCACAAACATGATGTTTTACGCTCATAGGCCCTTAGAAGTTGGGAGGCTGTTAGGTGAGAAAACGGAAGTTCAGCGGGGACGAAGTCTCTGGCCTGAGGTTTCGCAGCCAGCGCTGGCAGAGCTGGGAATCCCCGCAGGTCGGTCTGACATTGAAGCCTACACATCCAGGAGTTTCTAGCTTCCGACACTCATTTATTCACTTAAATTGAGAAATTGAGACCCAGGTCTGTGCCCAGCTCGGATCCAGCCCCCTCCTCTTCCCACCACACCTAACTGAAAAGGCCCCAGCAATTAGAGAGAGAGTTTGGAGGGAGGTCAAGAGTTGTCCCCTAAAACAGCTCTTGGGGACAAGCCTGGAATGAAATCTGCTCCCTCATCCCCAAAGGAGGAGTGAGCATTCCTCAGCAGCCCCGCCCAGCTGGGTCCCACTTCAGCCCTCCCAAGGCCAAGGGGCAGTGTCACCTTAGCGGCAACAGCTTGTCACCAGGGCAGGTGAGCTAGGGATGCCCAACCAGCCAGGCTCGCCCCATTGACTGAAAGCCCACCAATGGCCATTGGGATTCCTGTTAGAAACCCCAACCTCCTCTCCCTTCCAGACCAAGCCCAAAGTGGAGGAAGACCGAGAGGAGACATGGGAGAGAGAATGGACTAGTAGCCCCCCCAAAAAACAAAATATCCATTTTTTTCTTATGCAGGAGCCTTTAATTTTCTTTTTTTTTAAACCGGGTCCCACCACTCCTGCTTCTTTGTACTTTTGCAGTTGCAGCTGTTTTTATTTGTCGCTGCTGCTGTTGTTTTAAAAGGTCTATTTTCACATGGAATGTTATCCAATTAGCAGAGCAATGTGTTGGCTTAAATAAACACTTGGGGGGAGCCGGCAGTAGGAGACGTGATGGCTGTTTGCATTGGCAGGCAGAGCTCTTCTCACTGTGGTAAACAACTGCAGCTTTAATTGTGGGGTCGCACCAGTTAATTTATCCTTTCTCATCTCTCACTTCTCACTGCCGAGGGAGGGGGGCAGAGGGAGCCGGAGACACAGAGCCCAGGCCTGCCCCGGTTTGGGTGGCGTTGAGTGCTGTGTCAGGGCCTGCACTGGACCTGCCGAGGAATGCTGTCTGTCATCTGTGGCCTGCGTCTCACTGATTTTGCTGAAACTAGACCGGCTAGTCTAGTTGTGGGGACGGTTCGTCGCGAAAGAGCCAGGCAAAGCTCTTCAAGGACAGGGACAGCCTCCTCCGTGCTCGAGTGTGCAGTAAACGCAGCTCAGTGCTGGGCTGGGCCCGGGCCCAGGGAGCGGTCGAAAGTGTGTGTTGGACACCGCCTGCTCGGCTGGGCAGAAGGAGCGAGCAGAAGACTGTCACCACGAGGCAAGACGACCCGTCCAGGAGATGCGCCGCCTGCAGTCAGCAGTGAGGCCTGTGGGTTCGGATCGGCACCCCGCAGCTGTGCAGGCGCAGACAGGGGACTTCAGGGCCCTGAACCCTGGGTTGCTTGTCAGCAAAGAGGGAAATGGGGGCGCTGCCCTTGGAAGGGGCTCAGCACACTGTGCCCATGGGTCCCGAGAAGTGATGAGGCAGCTGCTGTCATTCTGGCCCCGGAGGTCAGAGACACTGCCGTTGAAAGCCCAGGCATCAGTTGTTCAGGAGGCAGACTGAGAATTGGGGTTCTGTCCCCACATTTCCACTCAGCTGTGTGTGCAGGTGCCTGGATGCCTGTGCCTGAATTGAGCGACTTGGCCCAGTTCCTGTCTTGAGATCTCATGACAAAAGCAGATGCGTTTGAATCCCTGTGTTTCACGGTGGGGCCTCAGGCTCAGCGGCATGGCAGGGGCTCAGAGCCCAGGATGAGGAGAGCCAGGCCCGGCTTGCAGGGAGCATCCGTCATGGCCACAGCACGAGCGGCACCTCGCTAAGTCCCTTTGCCAGTTGTGTCCTTCCACGTATGTGTGTACGTGCCGAGGCCTCCCCATCCCCTCTGACATCAGATGGGAAAGAGGGGGCTTCTCTGCAGTGGCAGGGACTCGGGGTCGAATATCCTTATTTCAGTTAGAAGAGTTATTAAAGTTGAAAATCCCGGTGGCATTGGACAGCCTTTCTCCCTTCCAACAGCCTTAACAAACCTCCACCACCTGCAGCAACTACAAGTACGTGAACTGGGCCCTCCCCCTGTGCCACGTCCCAGTTAAATGGGCAGTCATCGTCTTCCCATCAGCCTGTGAGGGTAATCCTGAGGAGACAAGGCCTCATCAGGACACGTGGGGAGTGCAGGGCCGAGAACATAATCAGGCCTCCCTGCCCTCTCGCCTTCCTGGCTTTCCCCTTGCCTGCCGAGATCAGGCCTCTTCTTTGTGGCTATTTTCCTTCTTCTAGGAAGTCGTTGCTGCTTTCTCACCTTCATATACCCTCGTTTAGTATTTGGCTCATTGTGGTTCCTCCAGTGATGTTGAGTTGAATTGGGCTGAGCTGAGAGAGCAAGTGAGTTAATGGGTGAACAAACGAATGAGCAAGCAAGTGAGTGAATGAATGAGTGAGCAAGTGAGTGAGAGTGAGCGAGTGAGCAAGCAACTGAATTAGTGAGTGAGTGAATGAGTGAGTTAGTGAATGAATGAGTGAGCAAGGAAGTATGAGTGAGTGGGTGAATAAAAGAATGCATGAGGCATCTGTCTAAAGGGTTTTAGACACCATGGCCTGGAGAGGGGCCCTGGATGTTTCCTGTAAGACTCCCCATCAGCGTCACAGTATCATTTCTAGAATGGACCGAGCTGCTAAGGGAGAGTCTGTGGCAGGAGTTGCTTGGTGTTATGCAAAGAGCTTAACTTGTCCAGGGACAAGGTCGTGCCTAGCAGACAGCTCACCCTGTGGAGAGCGGAAGCAGCTGGCCAAGTTTGCCAAGAGCTAGCTTAAGGGACTCTGGGAGTTCTAGACCCAGAGGAAAAGGACCTGCCCCTCAAAGCCCAGGAATCATGGCCCATGGGGAGAAGACACAACATACCCTCCTGCTCCCATATTCACGGCCCCATGCTTTTCTACCCCTCGGTGCAGAGAAAGATCCAGGCCCCCAGCAGTACCAGTGGGGCCCAGTTCTGTGACCTGTGCTCATTGTCATGCTCCTGGCAGACTTCCACCAGGCTCACTCCCAGGCTTGGGGACACATGTTTTGGGACAGGTTGGCGATTCCTATGTTAAAATAGATTTCGCGTCTACTGAGAGATGCAGCCCTCTGACTCTGCAAGAGACAGGTCCTGAGTTCCAGCTTCCCTGGGGAGCTGCAGGGTCGTGAGAGAGCCCTGGGCTTGGAGTCTACAGGCAGATGTCCCTTGGGTCTTCATAGCTTCTTGGGACAGGAGTCCTGCTGAGGGCATCGAATGGGCTTTTGTCGCTGGAAGGAGGAGGTTTGTCTCCAGGGTGGAGAGGTCAGGCCCCAAGCTGAGCCGGTGGCCTTTCTTGCTTGTGAAGATGGCACCAGGCCTGCTAAGGGTCACGCTGGCAACTGTTGCACGCTTGCCACTTTGGCCGACTTCCTTCCAGAGGGAGGCAGAGATGGTCGCAGGAGACTAGGGTTCCTTGTGCCTGCGTGTTTGGTGTAGGCCAGAGGGACTCAAGGAGCCACCACCCTGGGGCAAGCTGGGCCAGAGAGCCAGATGGTGGGGGCAGTTCTGGACTCAGACTAAGCGGCCTGGGGTTCTCCCAGGCAGGCCTCATTCTCTGGACAGGCCCAGGCATCCTAGAGACATGCCCCCTGGAGCAGGGGTTCTGTCTGCCCCCAGCCAGGCAAAAGGACTTCAGGCAGCAGTTTGGATCAGGGCTCTAGCAGGAAACAATCTACCCCCAGATGGTTCAAATAAAGAGAGTTTAAGGAAGTGGTATTTAAGGGGGTGACTTACAAAGGGATGGCACAGGCACCAGCCACAGTGGGGAGCGGTTACCCCTCAGGTTAGCCGGATGCCTGGAAGGGATGGTGTTATGGGAGGGGCCATGGGCAGGGCAGTCATGGAGGGAGGGAGCAGGGAAACAAACAGCCTGACCTGTCTCCTCCCACATTCCCATCTCTCACTGGCTCCTCCCATTTGCTGAATCAAGAAACCAGAGGGCGAGGGTGCCCCAGTGATGTAGGCCATAGGGGTCAGCTCCTGCAGCATAGAGGGTGGGGAGGGGTGAGCAGAGAGCGCCCAGGCACAGGCCATAAGGCAGGTGGCAGGAAGTGGCACCAAAGAGCCGGAGCTGTATCTTTCCAAACTAATGCATCTTTGTAAATCCGTCCCGGGTCTTCTGGCTTCTGCGGTGATCCAGTTGGGCAGTTTCTGTTTGATTTCTAGCATCCTGGGGCACAGGTCTGTGTCCCATCCCATGGGGTCCCGAAGAAATGCGTCCGGACCAGAGCCTCTCCTCCCTCTCCCGATGCGGAGCCAGACCCAAGCCTGGTTATTCACTGGGTCTCACCCTCAGCAAACACTGACCCATGTGTGTGATGGTGCAGTGCTGCACCCTCAGGGTGACGCACTCTCGGGGGACCCTGGCAAACCGCCTGAGCCACTCTGTACCTCCAGCAGGGACCAGCTTAACAGTTGCCCCAGTCTGGAGACATGCTTTCAGGACCCTCAGTGAAGTTCCCACGCCACAGTCTGCCTCTACATATTCATTGAGCATGCTTTGCCCTAAGCGCCAATGCCAAACTACGGGTAATAAAGATAGAGCCCCCACCCTCCACAGCTCAACGTCGAGTTGGGGAGGCTGGCTCACAAGCAGGCAGGCACGGAGCTGGGGGTGGGTGCTGGGGTTGGGGCGCAGAGGGCACAGTGGCCTGTGTGAGGAGGGCTGGGCCTTCCCTGGGCCACCAGGAAATCGTCCGTGAGGAGGGCATCCGTCTGAGGCTAGGGTGGAAATTACAAAGACTCAGAGATGGGATGTAGGGAGACTGATAGGAAAGTAAGGACAAAACTGCCCTGCGTACACACCTTGGCCAGTGCCTCAGTTTCCCCTTCATTGAGATCGGAAGGTCAGGCTGTTCTCAGGAGCAGGAGGTGATGTGCTTAGAGTTCTATGGAAGCCAGGCCGTCCATGATCCCCAATAAGAAGCCCTTTACCCTGAGGTCTGGAGAGGAGCAAGGAGCCAGGGGTGTCATCGAGACGCCCCACCACCGTGCTGCATCCCGAGCACCCAGAGATGAGCAATACTGTGGGCTGCTTAGGACAGAGGCCTGTCATGCCTGGGGCTGTAGTTTATAAAAGCTCTATAGAGAGAAGATGGGTGCATTTCAGCGGAAGCAAGTTGGGGGTGGGGGGAAGCTGTGTGAGGCCGGAGGTGCCAGATGCACTTTTCCTGGCCACTTCTGGGTCCTCCTAGCCACTAGCCCCTGAGCCCCTTGAGGACGGGGGCCAAGCCTTCCTCCTCCCCCTTACCCCCAGAGCCCCCTCAGATGCCTCAAATACAACACACTCTCATTACGCTGTTAATGAAATGGAGTTACTCTGGATTATCCAAGGCCAATTTTAGCCACAAATCCTTGTCCTTACCCTGCCGGAGACAGTTTGAGGCTGCCACATCCTAGCCACCAAGGCAGTGGGCGCTCAGGAATGCAACCTGATTTCCTATTAGCCTGCGGGCCCCACAACCTGGAAGGGTAGCTCTATTTTTGGAGAGCCACCTACAGTGTTCTAACTTCAACTACAAAAGATCTTTTGTATCTGATCTACCATTGCTTCTGAGCTTGAGCCTGGTAATGGAAGTCAACGACACATGATGATGATAATGGCCAACATTTAGTGGCACTTATTATGTATCAGGCCATGTTCTGAATCTTTGAGGTAACAGTCATTAACTCTTCCCAGAGACTCTCTGCAAATGCCTGTCCTTTATACCTGAGGAAACGAGCTCAGAGAGGTTAAGCAGCTTGCCTAAGATCACACAGCAAGGACATGGTGGAGCTGGGATTTGAACCTTCACCGCTGTGTCACACTGCCTTTCACAGGGAAAAACCCTTCCAAAGAGAGACTAATGCAGTATGGGGAGCCCAGGACAAGAAGATGAGGATTTGAGAGGGGTAATATCAAAATGGCTGTGAGAGAGAATATTTAGTGATTCCTGTAGTGAAAGGAGACGTCTCCCAGCTTTCTGAGACACAGAAATGGAGAAGGGGGTTCCAGGGGTCAGAGAAAAGCAAAAATCCAACCAAGTCAGAGAGGCCATGGTTGGAGCATGTTGCCTGGGCCTCCTTGTTCTGTTCCAGGGTCTTCTGTTCCTGTTTTCTAAATTTGGGTTTGGTATCCACCAGCTGCCGGCTCTGGGCCGTCCCCACCCCACTGTGTCCCTGGTCCTGCAGCTCCTCAGGAACCCTGGCACAAGATGGAATACGGGCCACCCCAGACTCCCCACCAATGTCTCTTCCCCATCTCGAAACCCCAGCTCCCCCAGCCAAGCCATTTCCCTGCCTCACCAGCTGAGAACGCGTGTGTTTTAAAGCTCTGAATGGACCATTTCGGCTTGGAGTCCAGATGCATTTTTACATCCGTGTGGAAAAAATATGCAGAGGCTCTGCTGGCAGTCAGAGAGAGTTTTTAAAATTAAAGTTAAAAAAAAAAGAAAGAAAAAGTTTTCTGCACCTGGTCCTTCTGGCCCTCCTCAGGAGAACACGAGAACAAAGCATTTCTTTAATTTGGCCACAATGTCTAGTTTTTAAAAGATGCACATCCCACCTGCCTTGTTCTTAAGCTGTTCAGATTCAGTGGCTTATTGAATGTCCCCTGGAAGTTCCACAGCTAGCCCCGTTTCACAGATGGGGAAACCGAGGCTCAGAGCAGGTGACGTATCCAGGCCATGCTGCCGTGTAGGGGCAGAGCTGGGTTGACTCTGCTCCAGAACTATCTCAATTATACAGGGCTTTTATCTCAATTATACAGGGCTTCCTCGCACACATCAAAGAAGGAAGAGAAACAAACCCCCAGCTCCTCTTCCATACTAGCTGGTGCTGTCTGCACCCCTGAAGCCGAGGGGCTCCCTTTAGCCACTGATGTGGAATCCTATTCATATTCCCATTTTCCAGATAAGGAAACTGAAGCCAAGAAGACTTATTTAACTTGTCCGAGGTCTCAGAGCTAGGAAATAGTTGGGCCCACTCTGCCTGGGCCAGGTCCAAGCTCCTGGCCACCACGATTCCTGGGCACATTTCAGCCAGAGCCGGTAGAGTCGGAAGGCTTCCCTGCTGTTCAACTAGAGACCTGACAGGGTTTGAGGGAACTAGCCAGTCAGCTAGTCACAGTCTGTGTGTTTCCATTTATATGAAACATCCAGATCTGGCAAATCCAGAAGACAGTAGAGTAGTGGGTGCTGCTGGAGGTTGATGGGGGAGGGGGATTGTGCGTGACTGCTTATGGGGATGGGGACTCCTTTGGGCCCATGACCTGTTCTAGAATTGATTGTGGTGGTGGCTGCACCATCCACGAATATACTGAGAATCATTAAGTGGTACATCAGTGAATGGTGGCAGGTGAATCATATCCCAGTAAAGCTCTTACCCAAAAAAAAAACATAAAGCAAGAACTAGACAGTGTGGAAGTAGGGGAACAGTGAGGCATGAGAGGGAACAGCATGTGCAAAGCCTCAGGTTGCTGAGTTAGGGATGGAAGCTGGCTGTAAGGAGAGAGCAGGAGCCCCAGTGAGGGGCAGAGGGCATGGCCTAGGGTGGGGGCAGGGGAAACAGGAGGTGGATGCAAGAGAGAGATGGGATGGTGGGGGCTCACCAGGACGAGAGAAGGAGAGAGCCACCAAGTGCATAAGGGCCCTGCAGGGTTGTCCTCGAATGGCCAGTCAGGGCTCAGCTTTCTCACATGGCCGCTGCCACTGCCAGCCAGGTGGAAGGCGAGCTCTACTAACAGGGTCACTCTCCACTGATAGGACTTAATATGGGAACCGAGACACCCACCTTAACCCAGGCCCCAATTACAGGCCCAGACAGCAGATATATCGACTGCTTAGTCACTTGCAGTTCTCTCCCTGGGAGCACATTAACCCGCTAATTAAATAGCCGTATCAAGGGCTCCCCAAACCCTCGCCGTGGTCAGATGTCACAGGGGCGAGGACCCAAGCTTTAGAATTTGAGGTGCAGCAGACGAGGCAGGATGGGGAGTGTCAGCAGTTACATTTTAGCTCACATGCTGTGTTTTACTTCTTGTCCCTGTGCCCACAGAGAGCCTTCAGCGCCCTATGTCACAGCACCCACTTGTACGGCCGCAGGCTGGTCCTGGAGTGGGCCGACCCGGAGGTGACCGTGCAGGGCCTGCGGCGGAAGACGGCTGAGCACTTTCACGGTAAGTGAAATTTGGTGTTACTTAGAGGGCTGCTTCTCCCCAGTCACCTGAGAACTGTCTTTTGGGGAGATTCAGGGCTGTAGAAGGCACCTGGGCTTCCAGGAGCCCCGGCCTTGCCTTGAAGGGCCTTGGCGGGCAGGGTGCGGTGGGGCTTCCCTGGAGCCCCTGCTCCCAAGGGTGATTGGGATGGGCGGCACCTGTGGGTTCCCTGCCTCCAGCTTCTGGTTGGGTTAGGTCACTGGGAGCCCTGGCTGGAAATCAGAGGAGGGAGGAGAGCGAGGTCAGGGGCTCATCCCCCGCGCCCTCCCTGCTGGGTCCAGTCTGGCGGCCCCCTCCCTACACCTCTCAGTCCAGGTTCCAGAACCTGCTCCTTCAGGCCAGGGTGATAACCGCTCCCCCTGGTGGTGGTCCCCAGTACTGCAGTCTCGCCGATTTCCTTACACACTCCCCCCACCCGCCGTCCCCCCATTCCATTGTGATAGTCCCTTCCCGCAAAGACCCTCCTGAACTACCCTGCGAGAGGATGCTGTCCATGTCTTTCCAGGGCCTTGCTTCCACCTCTCGCATACCTTGGTGGCATTGTATAGTCTTGCTGGTTATTGATTTCTCTAGAAAAGGCTTCTGGAAAATTTCTGCTGTGTCCAGGCCCAGGGATGCAGCAAGGCCATGCATGGCGTGGCTGCAGGTGGGTGCACTTGCTTGACACAGTGGTCCAGGCAGGCCACTGTGGAGGTGATGCTCAAGCACCCAAAAGAGCTGGTCGAGCAGGGGAGCGGGGCAGAGGGACCAGGATGGACAGGGGTGGATCGCACAGCTTGTCTTCTCCAGTTGGATGTTTGGGAGTCTGGTAGGGAGGGCATGAGAAAAGGCTTTGAGAGCTGCTCAGTGCTAGGCTTGTGGAAGGGCTTGCTGTCTGTCCCTCACTTGCTCACTTTCCAAATCTGGGATGTCCAGGGATACTTGCATTTATAAGTATGTGCATTCTTTTCTGGGTCAGACAGCAAAAGGGGCAGTTACTGGTTCCTACCCACATTAGGACTGCATGAGTTTAGCGGTGAGTGCCCAGGAAATAGCCTCACCCTGCTGAGAATGTGCCCCTCCTTCCCACCTGCCCTGGACAGCCAGGCTGTGCTCAGAGCTGAGGAGAAGCACACTGCCTTCTCCCTCCTGCTTATATCCCACACATCCATCCCCACCTCCTCCGAACAGCTTTTGAGAACCAGAGTGTTGGCCAGGTCAGACTGGGGGCTATTTGGTGCAAAGCCCTCCCTACCATGCGTCTCATGTGGAGCTGGAACCTGGCTAGTTCCTGTCCCAGGCAGCAATCCTTGGCTTCCCAAACCAGGCAACCTGGGGGAAGAGGAGACAGGGGAGGTCCTTTGTGGAGATTCGAGTTTTCTGGTTGGGCCTCCCCAGCTTTGCTTGGAGCTAAAAACCAGGGCTTCTAAGATACAGCAGCACTGCAGGTCTGCCGCCCTTATGGGGTTGTTGGAACACCAGGGCACCCTTTAGAGGCAGGTTTGAAGCCCATTGGCCATAGCTAAGCCTGCCAAATCCTTCAGAAGAACCACCCCTCCCCCCAGCAGTCTTTCCAGTCTAATCCCTCCCTCCTCACCCTATTCACCACAGAGCTCACTGTTCCCCACACTCCAGGCAGGACTCTGTCTTTACATATGCTCTTCCCTCTGCTTAGAATACTTCACCCCTCAATTAAGTTTTATCCAGCAAATGCCTGTCCAGCCTTCAAGACCCACCTCCAATGACACCTCCTCCAGGAAGCCTTCCGTCCTTGGCTTTCCCACCACTGTTCATATACTTTCCTGCTGAATTGTAATTTATTTTTTTATGGTCCATTATTCTTACTGGACTTGTGTCTCCTTCAGCATAGAGACTAGCCGTATTCATCTTTCTAAGGAATCAAGTCATCTTTGGGACCCCTCGAACCTGGCACCTTGTTAGGCAGGGGGCAGGCATATCTGAACAAAAGCAAGCCCAAAGCCAGAGAAACCAGGGCAGAATACACAGTCGCAAACTCATGAGTCAGTAAGTCTCCAAATCCTGACGCTGAGAAAGAGAACTTGTCCTTATCGACAGCCATTGACAGGCCCAAATGCACTTGTTGGCAAATGTTTGTGTAAGGGACTCTCCCTGGAGCGGAGGAGGGGGCCTCTGACTCCCCAGCCCCCCACCACTGGGGTGGTAGAGGACTGCATGCTCAGCAGTTCTGCCCTGCATTGGAGAGAAGTCCCCTTCAATAAATTGAGTTCCAAAGACAGCATTATTGCCTCACCCCAGCAGAGAGACTAGGCCAGAAGCCTTCCCGTGGGTTTGGCTGACTCCATCGCCACTTGCCAGCTGCAAGCCAAGGCCTAGACAGAAGCAGATACAATAATAATAATAATAATTTATTTGTACACACTTCCTATATCTTCCCATCAGCCCCCAGCAGCCCTATGAGATGGCACGATGAGTCCCATTTTACAGGGGAGGGGATCAGAGCCAACCAAGGATTTCAGTGGGTTGGCCCCCTCAGTGTATTAGGTACCTCCGTACCCCAGCTGCCGGTCTCAGTGTATGACATGCATCATCTCGTACCTTCTCGGCAGCCCTAGCAGCCATGGGCACTGCTGCCTCCATGTTACAGACAAACTGAGGCATGGAAGTTAAGTGGTGTGCCCAGGATCATTCAGCTAGTAAGTGGCAGAGCTTAGATTTGAACTCCAGGCTGACTCTAATGCCAGCGCATCCCTACCCCCCCCCCCACGTACTGCATTATATGGCAGATGCCATTTAAAAACCCAGTCTTGGGCGGGCCACAGTGGCTCAGCAGGCAGAATTCTTACCTGCCATGCCCGAGACCTGGGTTTAATTCCCGATGTCTACCCATGCAAAAAACAAAACAAAACAAAATCCAGTTGTGGCCTCTATTAGATCTGGAATGGAGGAGCGTTTGTTGCCTGCCTGCTTTCATCCTGACCCAGCCAAATCCGGATCCCAGCATCTATGGGGCCCATCCAGAAATAGAAGGAATGAATGACAACTAGTAACAGAAACACTGTATGGCCCTTTGGAATTTACACAGCATGCTCTCACAGAAGCCCCTGCAGAGTGGGTGTTACATTGTCCCCATTTTACAGAAGAGGCCCCCAAGGTTGGTGTTGAGTATCAGAGCCAAGGCTCTTAAGGCCACGTGCTCTGACTCCTTTTGAGTCCCTCTGAAGGAACATTGTCCCCTCCACGTTCCAGAAGGGATGTCAGCTCTGAGCTAGCCCAGTGTGTTGGAAGAAGACACTGAGAGACTGTTACCCAGTGCCAAGGCGGGACTGGTCAGGGGCCCGGGTCCAAAGGAAGAGCAGGCAGTACTTACAGAGGTGTGGACAGGGTTGAGGGAGCCAGCAAAACAAAGGGAGGAAGTGGTATCCCTGGAATCCAGTAAGGGCAGGTGACTGGGGGCTTTACTGGTCAGGGTGGGGGACAGTCCGCAGAGCTCTCTCCCCTCCTGTCCTCTCATCTCCTGCCAGGACCTCCCTTTGTCCGAGCCCCTCAGCAAACCAGAGACAAGCCACCCAGTGAGGCAGCCTGCAGGGATCAGTCTTCCCGGGGACGGAGCAGGACAGGGCTGGATCTGAGGACCAAGTGGAGAATGCCTGGCATATATGGTGACCAAGATGTCAGGACATACGCCAGTCCCATGGCAGGGGGCTGGCTGGCAGCGGGGTGGGCACAGCAGGTGCCTCTGGATTGGAAGGGCTGCAGGATGTGACCAGGTGCAGCCCGCCTGGAGGGCTCCATAGCATGCCCAGCTGAGCGGCTCCAAGCCACTCCTCACCTGTCTGGGCCTGAAGAGGGGGCAGAAAAGTGGCCTGAGAGTTCAGGAGCCAGATTCTGAAATTGCCTCCCTACTGTATGATTGCAGCCTGTTTTTCCAAAAGAAGAATAATGCCTTGAAAACAAAAGAACACTGTATCCAGAACCCAGCAAGATGTAAGGCAGGGATTTGGAACAGAGAGCCGTGGGACTGGGTCGGTCCTGGCCTGTGATGAGATCAGAGGGCCACGGATATGCGGGAATTTTGTTGTAAAATGTGTGTGTGCATGGGGGTGAGCCTCTGCATGCAGGTACTTATGCCTCCGGCAGGAGGATCGCCTGCTTTCCTCACATTTTCTTAAAGGTCACAATCTCCAAAAGGTTAGGAACCACCAGCTTAGGACAGAGAGCATCCACAGGCCCTGGCTCCTCTCACGTCCTGATTTGTGACCCAGGACAAGGCATTGTGTCCTCTTGAGTGTCCATTTCCGCGTTTGTAGAACAGGGAGAGCAGCAGACTCACATTAGAGAATTGTCGTGAAGCTCGTCCCCATTTCAGAGCTCAGGGGCTCGAGGCAGAGAGGTGAAGCCCCTCGTCCAAGAGCCCGCTGGTAGGAAATAGTGGGACAAGGGTTTGAATCCAGCCGGTGTGACCACAGAGCCTGTGCTCAGGCTGACCACAGCTTCCGGAGGAAGCACGGGGCCGCAGGGGACCACTGAGATGACACTTGCAGAGTAGCCTGCACAGAACAGAGCTCTAGAGAGGCTCCCCCACCCTAAGCGGCCCCATCATCTGCTCTCTTTGGGAAGCATGCCGTGCCCACAGCAGCCCCAGATATGCAGAACAGGACTATTGGCCTCCTGCCCTGGTGGCTGGAGCCCTTTTCCCGCTCTCTGCCGCTTCCCTGTGGTGGAAAATACCCAGTGCATTTGTGTCGAAATCTGCATTGTTCGGAGCTTCCAGGGTCCTGGCAGATTCCGAAGGCAGGTGGGATCCATGCCCACTTCCCTCCACCCAGCCCTGGCCTTGGCCCCGAACTCTGCCAGCAAGGCACTCAGCCCCAGGGGGCACTCACTCAGTGGGAGCCTGACTTGTCCCAGCCTGAGCGCCAAGGCCCCAGCGAAAGGCTCCCTGTAGAAAGTGGACTGGGGAGCCAGAGGCAGGGCCTGGCAGGAAGCCTGCTGGTGGCATCAGGGCCTCAGGGCTAACCTGGGGGACAGCAGGAGGTGGCCGGAGCGGGTAGAGTAGAGCTTTGGCAAACAGCCACTGCCCTCATTGCAGCCAGAGCAATCAACGCTCACTGCCTAAAATCACCCTCACCCCTGGGGCTCGGCTTTGCAGACAGACCAGCCGCCAACCCGGGAGAGGTCGTGGAGGCAGAATGCAGGGGCCAATTATTCCCAGCCCTGTGAGCAGCCTTCTTTCCTGGTCCCTGACAATCCTAGGTCAAGGTTGAGAGCTCTCCGTGCAGTTTATTCAAGTAGATCATGCTAATGGTTATTATTATTACTGTAACACCCCTCATCTGTTAAGCCTTATTCTGTGCCAAGTACTGTCTGTGAGCTTTCACAGGTAATAATCCTACAAAATCTTAGCAGGTAAATGCTCTCCTGACCGTGTACTGTGCATATGAGGAAACTGAGGCACAGAGCGGACAGGTAACTTGTCAGAGGGCACTGAGCAGCTGAATGGCAGGGTCAGGATTCAGACAGCTCTTAATCATGTCCTGCTCTCCTGTGTCTTTGTGACAGCTGGACTGTGCAGCTACCCCTGAGTTTGAACGCAGTGTGTGTCCTTATTACTAGTTCTGTGACCAGTTCTTGGGCACATCACTCAGCCTCAGCTTTGTCATCTGTAAAATGGGACTTGGGTGCTTACCTCCATGGGGGGTGGGGAGGCTTAAACCAGATGACACATATAAAGTTTATGTTCGTACAAAGGCATGTCCAAGAAATAGTATTTCTTCATCATCATCATCATTGCTCTCCTCTCCCCACCCCCCTTCAAAACACTAATTCTTTTCCTTGCATCCCGGTCAAGTCAGGCTCTGGCCGCTCTCAGGGCAGAGACAGAAAGGAGAGCCCTGGTCTTTATAAGCCCAGGCAGTGACAAGTTGTGTGTGTGTTGTGTGTGTGTGTGTGTGTGTGTGTGTGTGTAAGAGAGAGAGCAAGTGAGTATGAGGCACCCAACATGTAGAAAAGGCTCGGGACTTGTGTTTTCACCTGAACCCAGCTGTCGCTGGTCCCCATGTCTAAAGCGTGTAACACAGGACCTTCCTCACAGCGGGGGCTTCATAGTATGCAGTACTGATGAAGGTGATGAAGATGATGGGGACGATTCCACTCTGGGAACTGGAACCAGAATATCTTCTTCTGAGGCTGTTCTGGGCACTCAGCGTGCTCAGGGCTCAGCTGGGTTCCCTCATAGGCAGCAACGGGAGGCTCGTTTTAAATCCCTCCATGCCCCTTCCCCCAGCAGCAGCCTCCACCTTATTTACTGCCCCTGAATAAGCGCAGGGCATTGCATATCCCCTCGCAAACTGCTGCTGGGGGAATACCTGTCACATCGGACAGACACCTCACTGTCTCCTTCCTACCCCCGGTTTTCCGGACAAAAGTCGGATCTGTCCTCCACTGGGGCCCTGTAGCAGATGAGGTGCTGTTTCTCCAGCGCCTTGCATGTGGGAGAGTGAAAAGAGAGCCGGGCAGGAAGAAAGAGGAAAGCCTGCCACTGGCTGTGTCCTTTTCTTCCCGAGCGTCTTACAAACCAGCGGGGCTGCGGCATCAAGCAGCTTTCAGGGCCTGGCAGGCCGCAGTCCCCGCGCGCGCAGCCAGTAGGACAGAATGGTCCGGAAGGAGCCCGGCACCGAGGCCCCTGCTTCAGAGCGCTCACAGCCAGGAGGCCCGCGCAGACAGGCTTTTATTTGGCCGGGAGCGCGCTCTGCTTCCCGGTGTTGTCTTATTCCAGCTGGGCAGGACTGATGGGCTGTGGTTAGCTTCTGTACCTTTCACCTCCGGAGCCGGCGGTGCGGACATGACCAGCATGCCAAGTGGCAGGCAGTGGCGCCTGCCCGGGCCAGCCGGGGCAGGGTTTCTGCGAGCAAAGCGTCGGGCAGACACTCTCCTCAGGCATAGCCACCCACCCAGCAGGACAGGGAAGGAGTTATCAGACATGGGACTTCTCCCCAACACCCTTTCCCTGGCCAAGTCCCACATCAGAGCCCTCACCTTGCCTTCCCCTGCCGTTAGTTATTCATCGCACATCTTTGACTGTCTCTTCTCCACAAGGACCAGGCCCTGACCGTGCCCAGTGCTTGGGGCCTGTATCTAGTATCAAAAAGGGGCTCAGTAACTAGCTGTAGGGTGAATAAGTGAACACATATAAGAAGCTGAGAATAAGAATAGTGGACATTAACTGAGTATCTAGTATATGCTGGGTACTGCTCAAGTGTTCAGTCAGCTGTCTTCACCACTGCCCCATGGGTAAGGATGTCAAGGCTCAGAAAAGCCACAGGACATGGGCTCATACTTAGTTAAAGGGGCAGCCAGAACCTGAGCCCTGCAGTCTGAAGCTAAATATTCCAGACCTTCCTGCACCCCGAAACCTCAGAGCCTGAAAAGTGTTCATCATATGGCTTCTTGTTAAAGATCCAGTCGGGTGAACAAGAAAGAAAGACAGGGAGAGAGCTTTATTGAGGTCCCACGACCTGTAGGTCCAAGCAGTTTCAGGGCTCAGTCTCATCTCACCCTCACAGCTCTCCATGGAGAAGTGTTATTTCCATGTCACTGAACCAGAGAGGTCGAATGGCTTGCCTAGGGGCACACAGCTCTGGACACTTTGGAACAGATAACCTTGTTTCACCACCACCTTTTTATCTTTCCTGGCACTTTTAAAAAAAAAAAAAAAACTTTTTTCATTGTATAGCATAACATATATACAAAGTAAAGAAAGAAAAAAGCAATAGTTTTCAAAGCACTCTTCCACAAATAGTCACAGGTCAGATCCCAGAGTCTGTCATGGGCTACCATAGCACCATCTCAGATTTTTTCCTCTAGCTGCTCCAGAACATAGGAGGCTAGAAGGAGTAAATATTTTTTTATCATCACAATCAACTGTGTGTGTGCATGTGCGTGAAAAATAACATATATACAAAAAAGCAATAAATTTCATAGCACAGCACAACCATTAGTTGGAGAACAGACCTCAGAGTTTGGCATGGGTTACAATTCCGCAATGTTAGGTCTTTATTTCTAGCTGCTCTAAGATACTAGAGACCAAAAGAAACATCAGTTTAGTGATTCAACAATCATTTGTATTAACTCCACCATCACCCCTGATCTTTCTATTCCATTCTCTAGGGGTATTTGGGCTATGGCAATTCTAACTTTTTCATGTTGGAAAGGGCTGCAGTAATACAGGGTAGGGAGATGGAACTAGCTGATGTTGTAGAGAGGCTATCCCCTTGCATTTTAGGACTTATCTGGTCCAGGGGCCTATTCTGGCACTTTTTAAATCCCAGATTGCCCCCACCCTTTATGGGATCTGGATTTTTAATCCATCCAGGGCAGGGATGAAAACCTATCTCCTGTTTATAAATAAAGTTTTACAGGAATGCAGCCAGAGCCACCCGTTTACGTATTGTTTGTGGAGTAGCTGCTTTGGTTCCGCCTCAGCAGAGTAGAGTAGTTGCAGCAGAGACCCAGTGGCCCATGAAACCTAATGTATTTTCTGTCTGACCTTTAAGGAAGAAGTCTGCGGCCCTTAGGCCTTATGAGATGGCTGCCCTTATTTTAGGCAGAATCCACTCGTGGCTAATTCCCCCTACAGTATCACCCATCTCAGAGAGCATCAGATTCTGGAGATATACACACACCCACACCACCCCCAGTGTCCTGTGCTCAGGAGCCCCGGCTTTCCCCCTGGGAAGAAAGCCCCATTGCCTTGCCTTTCACTGACTCCATTTGTTCACGCAACGATTCTTCACTCATCATATAATTTTCAAGCTATAGTCTAGGCACTAAGGATAAAGCAGTGAACAGAAGAGGTCTGCCCTCGTGATGCTGATCTTAGAATGAAAGGGCCAGATGGTTAAAAAAAAAAAAAAAGTAAGCAAATAACAAAGTTCTGATGACAGTGAGTGCCTGGAGGAAACTGGAACGGAAACTTCAGAACACTCCTCAAGGCAGGTGGGAGGGGGGCAATTCCATATCTAGTGGCCAGGGAGCGTCTTTCTGAGGAGGCAGCAATGCTGAGTGACCAGAAGGAGCCAACCAGCCGAAAATCAGGAGAAAAGCATTTGATGCAAGTGCAGAGGGCCCGGGGCAGAAATGAAGTTGGCCCATGTGGCTGGTGAACAGATCCAGAGGGCAGAGTGATAGGACAAGGCTGGAGTGGCCAGTGGGGGCTTAGCGTGGGGCCTGGTAGGACGTGGCCAGGAGCCAGGCTTGTGTTCCCAGTGCAGCAGGAAGCCCCTTGAAGATTTATGGGGGCCCCCAACCTGATTCACACTGTCAGATCTCATCCTATCTGCTGTGTAGGGGGGTGCCCAGCAGAGAGAGGTGAGAATACAGGCATGGGGTCAAGTCCAGCGGTCGGCCAGGCAAGAGA
>PVIY010026330.1:0-35534 GCA_004026745.1 Myrmecophaga tridactyla
TCAATCTCAGAACACAATCTGTATTCCTTTAATAGCAATTTCCCAATCTTTACTCTGATTCTATTTCCTGATAACCTATGCTCTTAAACTTCAATTCTCAAAGCTCACTCATTAATGTTAGTTCACACTAGTGAGACCACATGGTATTTCTCCTTTTGTTTCTGGATAATTTTACACAGCCAAATGTCCTCAACTTTCATACACATTGTTACATGTTTCATTACTTTACTCTGGATTGCAGCTGTGTAAAATTCCAACATCTGTATATACCATATCCTGTTTTGTCACTCATCCATTGATGGACATTTGGGCTGTTTCCATGTATTGGCAATCATAAATAATGCTGCTATAAACATTGGTATGCAAATGTCCATTTGTGTCCTTGACTTCTGTCCCTCTGAATGTATGCCTAGTAATGGGATTGCTGGGTCTTATGGCAATTCTATCCTTAACTTCAAGAGAAACAGTCAAACTGCCTTCCACAGTGGTTGCAACATTTATGTTCCCACCAGTGGTGGATAAGTGTACCTCTTTCTCCACATCCTCTCCAGTACTTGTCATTTTCTGTTTTATTGATAATTGCCATTCTTTTGGGTGTCAAATAATACCTTATTGCGGTTTTGATTCACATTTCCCTAATAGCCAGTAGAACGTTTTCTTAATTAAAACTCTAAAAAACTAGGTGTTCTGGTTTGCTCTCTGCTGGAATGCAATATAACAAGAATGGAAGGGCTTTTTAAAAGGGGAATTTAGTTAGTTTTTAGTTTATAGTTCTAAGGCCAAGAAAATGTCCCAATTAAAGCAAGTCTACAGAAATGTCCAATCAAAGGCATCTGGAGAAAGATACCTTGGTTCAAGAAGGCTGGTGACATTCAGGATTTCTCTGTCAAGTGAGAAGGCACATGGCAAACATAGTCAAGGTTTCTCTCTCAAGTGGAAGAGCACATGGCAAACATGGGGTCATCTGCTAGCTTTCTGTCTTGGCTTCCTGTTTCATGAAGCTCCCCAGGTGGCATTTTCCTTCATCTCCAAAGTTCGCTGACTGGTCGACTCTGCTTCTCGTGGCTATGCTATTCTGTGCTCTCTCAGAGATCTCTCATTCTCCAAAATATTTCCTCTTTTATAAGACTCCAGAAACTTATCAAAACCCACCCAAATGAGTGAAGACATGTCGTCACCTAATGTAGCTTAACAACCACTCTTGATTAAATCACATCACCAGGGAGATGATCTGATTACAGTTTCAAACATGCAGTATTGAATAGGGATTATTCTATCTTTATGAAATGGGATTTTGATTAAAACATGGCTTTTCTAGGGGACATACATCCTTTCAAACCAGCACACTAGGTATAGAAGAAAACTTCCTGAACATGACAAAAGACATGCATGAAAAACCCAAAGGTAACATCATACTCAATTAAGAAACACTAGCAATGAAAAATCTGAAGATGATATCCATGCAAATTTCATTACAACAGCATATAAAATATCAAATATCTAGGAATATATTTATCCAAGGATGTAAAAGACTTATATATGGAAAACTACAAAATATTGGTAAAAGAAATCAAAGAAAACCTAAATGCATAGAAGGACATTCCCTGTTCCTGCACTGGAAGACTGAATATTGTTAAGATGTCAATTCTATGCAAAGTGATTTACAGATTCATGTAAATCTCAATCAAAATCCCAACAGCATTCTTGGCAGGGATGCAAAAGCTAATAAATAATTTTTAAAAATATATACCTTTTGAGAAATATCCACACACATACAGTCCAATCTTATTATACAATCAATGGCTCAGAACATCATTGCATATTTGTGTATTCATCACCATGATCATTTTCAGAACATTTGCATCACTGTAGGAAAAGAAAAAAGAACTCATACATCTCTTATTCATTACCCTTCTCTCTCATCAAATCATTGTATTTCAATCTGCCCAATTTTTACCTTATGTTTCCCCCTATTATTTATTTATTTATTATCCTTATTTTTTTACTCATTTGTCCATAGCATGGATAAAAGGGGCATCAGACACAAGATTTTCACAATCACACAGCCACATTGTAAAAGCTATATAGTTATACAGTATTTCTGATGAATCAAGGCTACCAGAATACAGTTCAACAGCTTCAGGTACTTCCCTGTAGCCACTCCAATACAACATAAACTAAAAAGGGGTATTTATACAATGCATAGGAATAACCTCCAGGATAACCTCTTGTCCCTGTTTGAAATCTCTCAGCCACTGAGACTTTATTTTGTTTCATTTATCCCTTCCCCCTTTCAGTCAAGAGAGTTTTCTCCTTCCCATGTTGTCAGGTCCTGTTCATCCCCAGGATTCACGTCCATGTTGCCAGGGAGATTTACACTCCTGGAAGTCGTGCCCCATATAAAAGGGAAGGCAGGGTGTTCACCTGCCAGGTTGGCTTAGACAGAGAGGCCAAACCTGAGTAATAAAAGAGGTTCTCTAGGCATGAATCTTAGACATACTTATTCAAAGGCTTAGCTTCTCCTTTTCAGGAATAAGCTTCATAAGGACAAGCCCCAAAATCGAGGGCTCAGCTTATTGAATTGTTGGTCATCACTGCTTGTGAGAATATCTGGAATTTTCTAGAGAGGGACTTGAATATTTCCTCCTTTCTCTCCAGTCCCCCAAGGGGACTTTACAAATATTTTTTATTGTCTGCCAAAATTATTCTGGGATATATCATATCACACTAACCTGTACAAACCAACAAGATCTGACACCATAGTCAAGATACCATGAAATTATATTGTTAAAGTAAACTGACCTACCAAGTTAAATTAGATAATGTACTACCCAAATATAAATTTTGCACCAGAAAACATCTCTTCCTTTGGCCTTGCACAGAGGTAGAAGTTTGCAAATATGGGCCATATCATGCTTTACCCAGTTTTCTGATTTACCTTAGTCTTATCCATGTCAACTTAATTCTTATCTCTTGATGAAATATGATCATACTTTTTCAGATTTTTTTGACAGTTGCTGAATGGTGTAATGCTTACTTTCATAGCTTTGCTGCTCTAAGTCTGAGTCTCAGACATCACATAAATACCTGAAGTTTCAAGGAATGCCCAGGTTATATACATACATCTCAGTATCTCAGAATTTAGGAATAGTAGTTACAACTCAGAAATATGTGTGACTGTTGTCAAAGCTTACAGTCTAGGAATCTTTACAATAGGCCTCAACCTGATAACTCTTGCTCTCAACTTTAATTCTCTGAGTTTGTATATTATAGTTAACCCATATGAGTGAAGCATGGTTACATTTGTCATTTGGTTTCTGACATTTTATTCAACATACTGTCCTTAAAGTTCATTTGCCTAGTTGCATGCTTCACAACTTCTTTCCTTCTTGCACCCGCTCAATAGTCCATTGCATGTGAACACCACATTTCCCCTTTTCATTCCTCAATCATTGTACCTTTAGGCCACCTCCATCCATTGTGAATCAAGAACACTGCTGCCGTAAACACCACAATGCAAATGTTTATTGGTTCCCCACCCTCAGTTCTTCCAGGTATATACCTAGTAATGGGGTTGCAAGATCATATGGCAGCCACACCCATAGCCTCCTATGGAATCACCACACTGGTCTCATGAAGGCTTTCACCTCTCAGGTTCCCTACCAACAGTGAATAGCTACCTCTCTTTCTCCACTTTTTCTCTAGTGCTTGTTTCTCTCTGTTCATTTTTAAACAGCTTTATACACACATCATTTGATCCAAGCTAAGGAAATAGACATGGCTTCACCACCCTAATCTATATGAAGATATTTCCCTTTCTTTGGCATAGAATCCATGCCCCTCCCCTATGCTCCCTGTCTGTTGACACTTAGTTTGGCACAGTGCCTTTGTTACATTCAGTGGAAGCACATTACAATATTACTGTTTACTATAGATGCTAGCTTGCCTGGATTGTACCTTTTCCTGTATACCATCCATTTTCAACCCCTTTCAATGTTGGCATTCATTTCTTCTCCCTCATGCAAAAAATGTTTTTATATTTGTACTATTTGTACATTTAATCACCATCGATGTTCACTCCAAGCATTATTATGTTATACCCTCTCAGTCTTTATCCTCTATCTCTCCTTCTGGTTTCATATGTGCCCCCATCCCTTCTCCCTCAACCATACTCACACTCAGTTTCCTTCAGTGTACTTATATTATTGTGCTCACATTAGGTAGTATTGTGCTATCCATTTCTGTGTTTTTTCCATCAGTCCTGTTGCATAATCTGTTTTCCTTTAACACCAAATGCTCAATTGACCCCTTTACTATCTCTTGATAAATTGTGCTCTTAATTTTAACTTTCAAATTCACTCATTACTGTTAGTTTATATTAGTGAGACCATGAAGTATTTGTTCTTTTGCTGCTGGCTAATTTCTCTCAGCATGATGTCCTCAAGGTTCATTCACGTTGTTACATGCTTCGTGGCTTTCTTCTGTCTTACAGCTGCATAGTATTCCATCATATGTATATATCACACATTATTTAGCCACTTGTTCATTGATGGACATTTGATCTGTCTCCATCTCTTGGAAGTTGCAAATAATGCTACTATAAACATAATTGTGCAAATGTCCATTTGTGTCCTTCCACGCAGTTTCTCTGAATATATACCTCATAATGGGATTGCTGGATCATTCGGCAATTCTATATTTATGAAAAGCTATTAGTCAAATTTTTACTGCAAAGCAAGGGACCCTGAATAGCCAAAGCTATCTTGGAAAAGCCAAAAACATCTTGAAAATGTTTAAAGATGTTAGACACATACTTTCCAATTTTAAATGCTGTTAAAAAGCTACAGTCCTCAAAACAGCATAGTACTGTTAGAACGATGGATATATGAACAAACAGAATTGAATTGTACATTCAGAAATACACCTTCACATTTATGTCCAATTAATTTTTGACAAGGGTGCCTAGTCTTGTCAATAGGGAAAGAATTGTCTATTCAGCACATTGTTCTGGGAACACTGGATACAAATATGCAAAGATGAGTGTGGACTCCTACATCTCATGATATACAAAAATTAGCACAAAGTTTTTCAGAGACTTCAACATAAGAACCAAAGCCTAAAACTCATAGAAGAAAACATATTAGGGATATTGTTTTAGGCAGCATTGACTTTACACCAAAAACATGAGCAACAAGAAAAGATAGATGAATTGGACTTCAGCAATCTTAAAATTCTGGAGGAAGACTTCATCATGAAAGTAAAAATCCAACCTACTTAACAAAAATATTTGGAAAGTACATATCCTATGGGGTTTAAAATCCAGAGTATATAAAGAAATCTTTCAACTCAACAATAAAAAGACAAACAACCCATTAAACAATGGGTCAAAGACTTGAATAGACATTTCTCCAAAGAAGCTATGTAAATGGCAAAAAGCAAATGAAAAGATACTCAGATAATTAGCTATTAGAGAAATTCAAGTCCAAACCACAGTGGGATACCATTTCACACCCATTAGAATAAGTACTACTAAAATAGAAAATAATACACATTGGAGAAGATGTGGAGAAATAGGAAAGACTGCCCCTGTTGGAGGGAATGTAAAATAGTGCAGCCACTGTGAAATACTGTTTTGTGTTTCCCAGAAAGATGTATCTATATGTCTAGAATCACCATAAGATGTGGCAATCTCACCACCAGTATATATCCCAAAGAATTGAAAGCAAGTTCTCAAATAGATATTTGCACACCAATATTCATAGTGACACTATTCATATTTGCCAAAAGATGGAACTCAAGTCACTCTCATTAGATGGATTGATAAACAAAATGTGCTATTTACATACAATGCAATATTATTCATCTGTAGACATGAATGAATCTCTGATACATGTGACAACATGGATGAAACTTGAAGACTTGAGTAAAATAAGTTAGACACAAAAGGACAAATATTGTATATTGTCTCTGGTATGAAGTAATTAGAATATGCAAATTCAGAGTCAGAAACTATAGTTCACATTACCAGGGGTTGGGATGGGGGAAAAGTTTGGGGAGGTTATCATTAATTGGTACAAAATTTCTGTTTGGGGAATGGAAAAAGTTTTGGTAATGGGTGGTGGTAAACCTGATTAACACCACTGAATTATATATTTGTATGGGGTTAAAGAGGGAAATTTTAGGATGTATGTATGTTACTAGAATAAAAATTTTCAAAAATGCATAAGACTATAGAACACAAACAGTGAACCAAAATGTGAACTTTGGATTATAATAAATGGCACAATTAAAATTATATTCTTTCACCAATTGTAACAATGCTAACACACTAATTCAATGCATTAATAATGGGGGGTGATAATTTGGAACTCTCTTCTTTTTGCATGATTTTTCCATTGACAAAAAACCTCTCTAATAATTTTTTTTTTTTAATTTGCATATGGGCAGGAGGCACCAGGGATCGAACTCCAGACCTCCAGCACGGCAGGTCGGAGCTCTGCCTGCTGAGCCACGGCAGCCGCCCCTCTAATAATGTTTTTAAATGAAAAAAATATGATCAGGAAAGAGATCTGCTAAAGCTGAAATTAAACAAAGAAGATATCTCAGTGATTTCAGATTATGTTTTTGGCATCCTTTATTACTTCTGAGAAAATATATGTTTGAAGAACAAGTAGAATTCTGTTTCTCTCTATCTGCCACTCCCTTTAGAATATGATCAAAGTCTTATATCTCAGAACAGTCACCTGTGCCCTGGTAGATAAGATTGTTTGATTTGAAAGTTTACTATGACACCTTGTGGATAAATTATGGCAGCAGTGAGACTTCACATATTAGTTGACTAATATACAAAAATATAAATCCTTATAACTTGTCAAGTTTTGAATGAAGATTTCTGTTTCCTAGACCAAAGGGAAGATCAGAATAACTGTCATAGTTATCTTGTTTTCTTTCTTAAGTTAATGATTGGAGAAAAAACATTTTGTTTTTAATAATAGCTTATCCTGGGTAGTAGTACAAAATGCTTATCCCATCAAAATTACCACATCAAAAGTTTATGATTGTAAAAAAGATGTTAAGATTGTATAGTGTAATAGAATTGCCATTTTTAACAGCTGACATTTTATTGGCACATTGGTTGACTGTTCGTTTTTGTCACTCCAGTAGGAGCAATTAATAATCCTTATATAGAAGAACTAAGAATTTCTTACTTTCAAGATAGTTCAGTAATATGCATGAAATTATTTGGAAGAGCTTTTTGGAATCAAGTGCAAACTCTTTACACCAGGTAGGTATATTCCATATCCTGAATGATACTCTGACTAAAAAACACAAAAAACTTGCTAGATAAATTTTTAAAAATGTATCAATGATACAAAAAGTAAGACATAGTCAGAAGTTAAATAGTAAATGAAAATTGGAACCCAGATAAGGTATCTGGGAACTAAAGCTACCTTTCACCCTAAAGGCCTTTGTTAAACCTGGAGATTTAATTTTCATGTTTTCAGAGTAAGAGGTGAGGGTTGGGTGCAGAAGCAAACAGAGTTCCTGTCAGAGTTAGGGAGTATTATTGCATATACCTGGAAGAAAGGAATGAATAAAAATAAAATTATAAATAAAAATAAATATAAAATTATAAACTCAGGAGATATGATAATAGCAGGGGAAATTGGCTATGGGTTATACAGGATCTTTTTTAGCAATCTTTACTATTTTCCTGTAAATCTAAACCTATTTTTAAATCAACATGTACTTTCAAAGTCAGTGGGTGAATTTAAAGCAGAGTAGAGGCAACTGATAATAGACTAAGTGAATTGGAAGGCTGAAAGGAAATAAGAGCTCATAGAGAAAATAGAGATAAAAAGATGAAAGAAGTATGAGCAAGATATTTGAAGATATCCTGGATAACTTAAGAAATTATGAAATGAAAATATTCAGAATTTCAAAAGAAAAGAAGAAAACAATGTGAGAAAGAAACTTTATTTGCATAGAGTGCTTTTTGGAACTTAAGAAAGATGCAACAAATCAGGAAGGCAATGAATCTAAAGCAGGTTAAATAAAATATAATCTGTGTCTAGATATATGGTAGCAAAACTTCAGCTTACTAAAAACAGAATCTTCAAAGTAGCCAGAAATATGAAATAAATTTATCTCAAATACATAGGAGTTAATATGAAAGATGAACATTCAAAACCAAACATGAGGAGGTATGGGTCAAGATGGCAGCACGAGGAGGTGTGGGATTTATTTTGTCATGCAGGGTAGCTAGTAATTAGCAAAGAACTGTCTGGAACAACTGTTTTGAGGACTTCTAAGACCAGGCATACATCATACACCAGCCGAGAATGATTTGAAGGGCCAAGACTGATAGCTCAGAACTGAAAGTAAGTTCTTGCATGCAGTGGAAGCTGGTGCTTCTCCCACAATGGCATCACAGGCTAACTTAGAGTTTCTCCCTCATGGGAAACAGAAGCCCTCTCTGCTAGAAGCAATAGAAAGGGAGTTCAACCATGCTTCAATTGTATTTTTGACTAACAAACTCAGATTGCTGGATATCAGCTCTGAGCACAGATAAATTTACAATGTAAATGAGAAATAAACAAGGAGTTCTGTATCAGCCCTGCTCCTAGTGGAGAGATGGCAGGGCTGATAAAAAAGTAAAAATAAAAATAAAAATAAAAAACACGAGAGGCTTCTGGAGTTCGTTGAACTCAAAATATGGGAAAAGAGCTACATCCCAAGAAAAAGGACACATAGAGAAAGGTACTAACTCTTGTTATTGATTGTGAATGCAGGTGGTTGGGGACTGGCTGTGAGAACACATTTTTTTTTCTTTCTTTCTTTTATTTTTAAGCAGCCAATTAAAGAAAGCAACAGTCATTCTCCATTTTCAGCCCTGACCAAGACAAAGTAAATGATCAGGTTGAGGAAATAGTTCCTAAAGGATTTATCTTCCCTAAGAAATTGTGGGACAGAGTCCAGCACAAATGGCAGTTCTCATTCAGGCAATTTAGACTCCAGGGGCTGAGATGGCAGCAGCAGTTTCAACCTACAAAAAGCAGAGCCCAACTTGTCTCAAACATGCTACTGACAGGGAAGTGGGAGGGATCTGCTTGATAGTCCTGTAAATTTTCCATCCTGCAGGGAACAGGGAGCTGAGGAGTGGCTCTTCCCCTACCCAAAAAAAGAATGGGGAAAGGCCCAGCACAAACAGTGACTGTTGTTTAGTGAATTCAGTCCCCAAGATCTAGAAATCAGAAATAGTTTAAACCCATCTTCAGCCTTAGCCTCTGTCTCAACCATGCCCTTGGCAGGGAAAGGGTCTGCTGATAAATAAAGAAAAAGTACCACTTTAGGTCATTTGGGAGCAATAGGCTGACAAGTGCAATCTGCTGGGTATGACAGGAAAAGCACAGAATTAAAAGGTTTTACAGGAAAGACTGGCACCCTAGTGGGTTTCATCCCCAGTGCAACCTTGATATTGATTACATCTCCTCTGTGAGACCTGGGCCTTTCTTGTATGTGAAAACATGACAGGGGCTGATCTTTCTTGGAGTCACCCTCTTGTGAAGTCAGACCTCCAGGTAAAATTTGCTAGAGGTCATGAAAGAGTGTTAATAGCATATAGAGGAAAAACAAAACACCACAAAACAAACAGCAGATCAACTGTCCTTGAGAAGGAAGAAGAAAGAGCTTTATTCTGGGGGTGAAAAAAACTGCACACAAAAAAGGAGCAATCACAAAAACATAAATATAGGCAGGGCAAGAAATATAAAACTAAGAGCTGAAAAATTTTGATCAGTTAAATGGAAGCTACGCTGGGGGTTTAGAATACATGAAACTGAATTTCAAAGAATAAAGCCAATGAACAAAGCCAATGAACAAGAAAACCCTAGGCATAAGAAGAAAAACAATATCCAGAATAAACTGATCAAGAAAATCAGATGCCTAAACATCAGTAAAAAATCATGAGTCATACTAGGAAGTACAAAGACATGGCCCAGTCAAGGAACAAACTAAAATTTCAGAAGAGATACAGGAGTTGAAACAACCAATGAAAAATGTTGAAACAAATCCTCTAAATCAAATCAACAGTTTGAAGGAAAATGTGGCAAAAGAGATGAAGGATGTAAAGAAGATACTGGGTAACCATAGAGAAAAACTGTGAAGTCTGCAAAAAATGACAGAACTTATGGGAATGAAATGCACAATAGAAGAGATGAAAAACACTATGCAGACTTACAATACCAGATTTGAAGATGCAGAAGAAAGGATTAATGAACTAGAGGGTAGGACATCTGAAATATAACAAAGAAAAGAACAGATAAGGAAAAGAATGGAAATACATGAGTAGCATCTCAGGGAACTGAATGACAAATGAAACACATGAATATAAGCATTAAGCGTATCCCAGAAGGAAAAAGAGAGAAAAAATAAATGAGAAAATAATCACTGAAAATTTCTCAACTCTTATGAAGACATAAAATTACAGATCCAATAAGTGCAGCATATACCAAATAGAATAGAGCCAAATAGAACTACTCCAAGAGTGAGGGTGAGGTTCAGGTATCGACTTGGCCAGGTGATGGTGCACAGCTATCTGGTCAAACAAGCACTGACCTAATGATTACTGCAAAGTCATTTTGTGGCTGATTAATAAACCAGAAGACTGGTTTACTAAGTCACCAGTCAGTTGATTTCATCTGCAGCTGATTCCATCCACAATCACCTATGGGGAGAGTTTTCTACAATGAGGGAATCACATCAGTTGACTAAAATCCAAACAATTGAAGATTGTAAGGGAATAGTGATGATTTCAGCAGTTACAAGAGACAACTTCTGCCTCTAATTCAGTGAGCCGGTGTCTCCTGTGGAATTCATTGAGCACATTCACAGTTGTTGCCAGCCTGTGGTCTGCTCTATGGAAATTGTACTCATGCAACCCCACAAACACTACAGTTTCATGAGATGCTTTAATAAAATCTCATATTTAGCAGATATCTCTTGTTGGTTTTGTTTCCCCAGAAAACCCTAACTAATAAACCAATATGCTTACTAATCAGACTGTCAAATGCCAAAGGCAAAGAGAGACATCTGAAAATAGCAAGAGAAAAACAACCTTTCACATATAAGGGAAGCTCAAAAAGACTAAGAGTAGATTTCTGAGCAGAAATTCTGGAGGTGAGAAGGCAGTAGTATGATATATTTAAGATACTGAAAGAGAAAGCAACCAACAAAGATTTCTATATCTGGCAAAACTTTCCTTCAAAAATAAGAGTTTTAAACATTCACAGACAAGCAGACACTGAGAGAGATCATGAACAAGAAACATGCACTACAAGAAATGCTAAAGGGAGTGCTAAAGCAAATAAGAAAAGACAGGAGAGAGAGGTTTGGAGAAGAGTGTACAAAGATCATCAGTATGGGTAAATAAAACAGTAAAAAGAGATAGAAAAAAGATACAGGATAAAAATCCAACATGTTTGCCTTTAGAGTGTAATATTACTCTAAAGTAACTGCCCTTAATGTAATAACCTTAAAGTTTATGAGATTAAATTACCCAATCAAAAGACATAGAGTGAAAGGATGGATAAAAGAAAAGATCCATCTATGTGCTGTCTACAAGAGTGCCACTTTAGACTCAAGGAAAACAATAAGTTGAAAGGGAAAGGTTGTAAAATGATATTACACACAAACAACAACCATAAAAGAGTGGGGATGGCTATATTAATATCAGACAAATTAAACACCAAATATAAAACAATTAAAAGAGACAATGAAGGACATTATGTTTTAATAAAAGGGACAATTCATCAAGGAAAAATAACAATCATAAATATGTATGCACTGAGCCAGAGTGTCCCCAAATATATGAGGCATGGCACACAATGACAGCACTGAAGGGAGAAGTAGACAACTATACATTAAGAGCTGGAGAGTTCAATACACAAAATTTCTCAATGGATAGAACAACTGGACAGAGGGTCAAAAAAGAAACAGAGATCTTGAAAAATATGATAAATGAATTAGTTTTACCAGATATTTTTCTCAGGTGCTCATGGATCATTTTCCATGACAGAACACATATTCTGCCACAAAGCAGGTCTCAATAAATTTTAAAATATTGAAACTGTACAACACACTTTCTTGTACCATAATGAAATGAAGTTGGAAATCAATAACAGGCAGAAGGTTAGAACATTCACAAATATATGGAGGCTAAACAACATAATTTTAAACAACCTTTGTGTCAAGGAAGAAATTACAAGGGAAATCAGTAAATATTTTGAGGCAAATGAAAATGTAAACACAGCATAACAAAACTTATGAGATGCAGCAAAGTCAGTGCTGAGAGAGAAATGTGTTACCCCAATCACCTATATTAAAAAGAAGAAAGAGTAAAAATCAAGGACTTAACTGTTTATCTGAAGGAACTAGAGAAAATAAAACAACAAGCTAACCCCAATGGAAACAGAAGGAAAGAAATAACAAAGATTAGTGCCAAAATAAATGAAAACAAGAGAGAAAATCAAGAAAACCAGAAGTTGGTTCTTGAGAAAGGCAACAAAATTGAAGGACTGTTAGTTAGACTCACAAAGAAAGAAAGAGGATGCAAATGAATAAAATAAGAAATGGAAGAGGAGACATAACTCCTGATCCTGCAGAAGTAAAGAAGACAAGAGGATAGTATGAGCAATATATGTTATAAAAGAAACCTAGAGAACATGGATGAAATGGACAAGTTCCTAGGAAAGCATGAATAATCAACATTGATTCAAATGGAAATATTAGATCTGAACTAACCAATCACAAATAAAGAGACTGAATCAGTCATCATAAACCTCCAGACAAAGGACAGCTCAGGACCAGATGTGAATTCTGCAACCATTCCAGAAAGAATTTGTACCAATCATGCTCAAACTCTTCAAAAAATTGAAGAGGAGGAAAAACTACCTAACTTATCATATGAAACCAACATTACCCTGATATCTAAGCCAAAAGAAAATTGCAGACCAATCTCTTAAAAGAATATAGATGCAAAAATCCTCAACAAGATACCTGAAAATTGAATACATCAACACATTCAAAGGATTATACACTGTGACCAAGTGGGTTTTATTCTTGATATGCAAGGATGATTCAACACAAGAAAATCAATTAATGGAATACACCACATCATTAATAAGTGGGGGACAATCACATGATTATCTTGATTGATGCAGAAAAGGCATTCATCAAAATTCAGCATCCTTTCTTAATGAAACACTTCAAAGGGTAGGAATAGAAGGAAATTCCTGAATGGGATAAAGGGAAAGTATGAAAATTCCACAGCTAACATCAACCTCAATAGGAAAAGACTGAAAGTTTCCTTCTAACATCTGGAACAAGACAATGATGCCCACTGACACCACTGTTATTCAACATTGTGCTGGAAGTTCTAGGTAGAGCAATTCAGCAAGAAAAAGATACAAGGGCATTTGAATTGGAAATGAAAAAGTAAAACTGTCATTGTTAGCAGATGGCATGATCCTTTAGGGAAATCCTGAAAAATCTACAGCCAAGCAACTAGAGGCACTAAACAAGTACAGCAACATAGCAGGACACATGATCAACATGCAAAAATCCGTAGTGTTAATGCACACTAGTAATGAGCTACCTGAGGAGGAAATTAAAATTTTTTGTTTACAATGGCAAACAAAAAAATCAAATATTTAGTAATATAGTTAACTTAGGACATGAAATGCTATACACAGAAAACTGCAAAACAGGGTTAAAAGAAATCAAGGAAGACCTAAATAAATGGAAAGACAATCTGTGTTCATAGATTGGAAGACTAAGCATAGTTAAAGTGTCAATTCTACCCAAGTTGGTTTGTAGATTCAATGCAGTAACAATCAAAATCCTAACAACATATTTGCAGAATTAGATAATATTCCATTTTATTTGGAGGAGCAGGGTGCCCTGAATAGCTAAAAATGTCTTGAGAAAGAAAAATGAAGTGTGAAGTCTCCCACTACCTGACATTAAAGCATATTACAAATCTACAGTGGTCAAAATAGTATGGTACTGGAAGAAAGATTGATATATTGACTAAAGGAATTGAATTGAGAGTTTAAATATGGATCCTCACATCTTCAGACAATTGATTTTTGATAACGTGGTCAAATGCATTCATCTGGGGCAGAATAGCCTCTTCAACAAATGGTGTGATGGTAACACAGTATTGTAAGTACACTGAAAAATGCTGAGTGTGAGTATGGCTGAAAGAGAAAAGCTAGGGGCCTCTATGGCACCATGAGGAAAGATAGAGGATAAAACCTGAGATTGTATGACTTGGCAAAACATAGAGTGGACAATGATGTTGATTAAATATAAAAATATAAGAAAGTGTTTACATGAGTGGAAACAGATGTACATCATCATTGCAAAGTATTAAAAATTAGACGGTATATGAAAATAATTTAATTAATGCAAGTTAAGGTCTATAGTTAACAGTAACTTTGTAATATTCTTTCATTAATTGTAACAAAGGCAACATAAAAAAGCTAGCAAAATGTCAATAAGAGGGAGATATAAGGGTAGCATATGTTTTTTCTTTCCTTTTCCTTTTTCTTTCTCTCTTTCTTCTTACTTTGCAGAATAAATAGAAAAGTTCTCATATATTGTGGTGGTGAATGTATAACTATGTGATCATACCAAGAGCCATTAACTGTACAGTTCCAATGGATTTTTGGTGTGTGAATGAAACTGTTTTAAAAATAAACAGAAAGATAAAAGTGTTGGAGAAGACAAGAGAAATTTATATATATATATATATATATATATATATATATATATATATATATATATATATATATATATGTCATTTTTGGTAGGGAAACAGAATTGTGCAACCCTCTGGAAGGCAGTGTGGTAATTCCAAAGGAGGCAAGTATAGAGTTGCCATATAATCCTGTAATCCAGTTACTAGGTGTATATTTGGAAGAATGAAAGCAGGGGCATGAATAGGCATCCACATACTGATGTTTATAGCAGCATTGTTCATGATTGACAATGGATAGAAATGGCTCAAAGATACATTGACTAAAAAGCAGAAGGGTGAACGGTTGTGTTTACATATGCTGGAATATTGCATGGCTAGAGAAAGGAATAAAGGCATGAGACTTGCAATGAAATGAATGAGATTTAACAGTATGTTGAGCTAAACAAGCCAGAAAAGAAAGGACAAATATATGGTCTCACTAATACAAGCTATTATGAGCAATATATACTTGGAATTATATTTGATAGCATAGGTTATCAGGAGAAAGAAAGCAGGCAGAGACTGTGTAATCAATGATTAAGAACTATAGAATATTCAATAAGGCTCATTGTAAAGATCCTGAGATTGTAAGCTTCATACTTGTTCTTGACTATTAATTTTTTTTCTTTGTATGCTGCATAGCAGGGGTCACATTTCATTCTTTTTCCATGTGAGCATCTCTTTATTTCAGCACATTTGTTGAATTTTTTTTTTGTTTGGTTTTTCATTTGTTTGTTTGCTTGCTTGCTTGGGAAGTGCATGGGCTGGGAATCAAACCCAGGTCTCCCACATGACAGGTAAGAATTCTACCAATGAACTACCCTTGTCCTCTCCTAATCCTGACTATTAACTTTTATCTCTAAATTCTGAGATGCAGTGCTCTTTGTGTATAACCTGGTAGTTCCCTGGAATTTGGGGTATCTGTTTGACACCTGAGACTCAGAGTTAGTGTTCTGAAGCTCTGGAACTCTGCATTACTCCATAAAGCAACTGTTAAAGAAGTTGAAAAAGAGATCAGATTTCAATTAGAGATATGAATGAAGCTGATCTTGTTAGGACTAAGGTAAATAAGAACACAGGATAAAGGATGACATTGTATTGTAAATTTCCAACATCTGTGTGAGACCAAAGGAAGAGATGTTTACTTTGTCCAAAATTTAAATTTTCTTTAGCACACTGTATTAGTCGGTGTTCTTAGGGAAACAAAACCAACAGGAGGCACCTATAAATATAAGATTTTATTAAAATATCTCACACAATTGTGGGGATGCATGAGACCAAATTCCTTATGGCAGGTCACACTCTGACAGCTTCAAAGAAGGTCTTCAATGAATCCCCCAGGAGAAGCTAGCTGACTGAAGTGAAAAGGGAGATTCACTCTTTTGATTTCTCCTTTAAAGCCCTTGAATGATTAAATGGCACTAATTGTGAAAGACATTCCACTTGGCCTAATGCAGATGTATTTAGCCATGGAGGCTATCAACACGCTGATAGTTTAATAAACTGGATTTCTGGTGATTGCTTGACTAGACAAATGGGGGCCATCACCTGTCCAAGCTGACAGATGATCCTTTCAATGAGAGTGCCCACCCCTTGCCAACTTGGCAGCTATACATATCACCATAAACAATACTTAATCTCTAAATAGAACATAATAACAAATATATTTTTCATGTAAACATACTCAATTTTTCTACATACAACAGGAAATGCACTAAATATCTAAGAATAGGGTACAGGTCCTTGGGTAACATTCACTCTGAAACTTGATATCCTATAACTTAAGTACTATAACATGAACAATACAACTTATATCATTTTATAAGGGGATAAGATAGAGAAGAAAACAAGACATATGCTTTATATACAAATTCCAACATAATCATAACAAAGCAAGGAAGAAATATTTATGCCATCACAGTCCTCAATTCTTTAACTGGTCACATGATCATAGTTCATATATATGACTATCTTCTACTACTCATTCCATGTTCCCTTTACCCTCAGCAAGCACTCCAGCTGGTCATGGTTTCTTTCCTGTTGGGATGATCCAAATCTTCATTCCTGAAGTGTCTGTTCCATTGGTAGTCCTGTGTGGTGTAGGTTGTTGAAGTTTTCCATTGATTTTAGTCAGAGGACATGGTAGTAACATTAAGACAAACTGTTACCCACAGTTCATGAGTCAACCTATAACACACCTCTGGCCTGTTCTCCTTCCAATAAAAATGAACACAGTCAAATGGCTCAAATTTCTGCTCAACTGGGAGGGTTTTGCCTCACCACTGTCCCTGAGGGTATCCCAGAAATAGGGATGCAGTACTGAAGCTGTCCACTTTTGGGTAGTATCTGCATATCATGCAATACATTATGAAAACCAGGCTTTATTTTTATCTTCCAAAGATTGTAAGGAAGTTCCCAAGGGGCCATAGTTCTGTCCTGGGAAATAGAAGGTAAAGTGTTAGGAATGGGAGCCATGCATTTGGGTCAGATCTTCATGTAACTTACATGTGCCGGTAGAATAATCTTGAGCCCTATCTTGAATGTATGAATTCCATGCTATGATGGAATGCTGCTGTGCATACCCAACTTAATGCATGATGAGTGAGACAACACCCAGCTCATAATAGGCAACTCAGGTTTCATAGTAAATTGGTGGTCCATGGTGAAGTTTCCAGTCTCCACTAATGCCCACTAGGAGGCTGTGATGGTTAGGTTATGGTGTAAACTTGGCCAATTGATTATATCCAGTTGTCTTGTCAGGCAAGCACTGGTCAGACCATTGCTGCAAAAGATATTTTGTGGATTGTTGATAAACTGGAAAGCTGGTGTATTAAATCATCAGTCAGTTGATTGCATCTCTAGCTGGTCACATCTGGGATCAATTGAAGAAATGGCTCCCACATGAGATAATCCACTCAGGTGAAGGCTTTTAAGGGAGGAGAGAGACTCTTACACTGCTTCTTTAGCCAGTAAGCGTTTCCTGTGGAGTTAGTCCAGAGACTTCATCAGAGCCACCAGCTTCACAGCCTGCACCATGGATTTTAGACTCTTCCATTCCCATGGTTGCATAAGACACCTTTATAAATTACAATTTTACAGACCTCTATGGTTAGTTCTGTTTCTCTACATAACACTGACTAATTCATCTTGGTACCAGGAGTGGTTCTTGAAAATAAGAATCTTAAAAATGGGTTTTTACATTTGGTTTTCTACTCTGACTAGACTCAGAGGCACTAATGACTGTGTTTCTAATAATAATCAAGATGGTACTGACAGTCCATGGGGTGAGTTGACAAAAGAGATACTCAAAATATCACCATTAGGTTCTACTAATTGTGCACTTATATGAGGCAAGGCTGTGGGTGTGAATGTTTTTGACACATTTATGGAGCTCTGTGGAATTACAATGTATAAAGATGATGACTGGTTGTTGTTAGATAAACTGAATTCAATGATGAGAGAAAGAGATGAGCTGAAGGCTTCAAATTTGCACTTTAAGTGCTGTATAATGATGTAAAAGTTTCCATGGGAGCACTGAAAGAAAATCTTATTTCCTGTGGTCACAGACTTGAAATTTCTGAATACCAGACACAGAGCCTAATTGTGTGAGTAGCAGATTTACAACATATACTGAAATCTCAACCTTATAGGGAGTCTACTGCTAAAGTGAGGGCTGTTATTGGAAAAGAAAAGGATCCTGGAATGTGGGATGGTGATATGTGGCTTTGTAATGATGGCAATGGGGAGACAGGATCCCTGAAAGCTGTTGAGCATTTCTAGATAGACCTGATGGACTGTCCTGAGGAAAGAGTTTCCAGACATCCATACTGCCTTGAGGAAACAGCTTCCTGGGCTCCAGTCTCTGCCATTCACCCTCTACCTAACAAGACAAACCCTACAGTGCCTACTAACCCTGTAATCATCTCCCTGGGAAGAAGAGCCCTAACTCCTCTGTCTGGAATAACTAATTCTCTTTCACCAGATGAAACTAAAATGGAGTACCCTGAGATAATTGACTTGAAAGGCACTTCTATTTATTTTCCTGACCCACCCCCACCACCCCTCTTTTCTTCAAGATGTATAACTAGACTACAGTTTCAAAGAGTCCCAAAAGGTGAGGTACAAAGTGTGACCCATGAGTAGGTATATTATACTCCAAAAGAACTGCATGACTCTGTATAGGCAGAAATCAGGGGAATTTGTGTGGGAATGGATATTAAGAGCTTGAGACAATGGTGGGAGGAATATAAAGATGGATCAAGCTGAATTTAATGATACAGGCCCACAAGGCAGAGATTCTGCATTCATTGTTGTAGCTTGAGTGGTTAGAAAGGGCATCAACAGTTTGGATGTTTGTCTGAAACATGGATAAAAAGGTGGCCATTACTTGAGGTCAAAATGCCAGAAGTGCCCTTGTTTAATATAGATGAGGGGACCCAGAGGCTTAGAGAGATTGGGATGTTAGGGTGGGTTTATCATGGAAGACCTGCTCACTCACTCCAGGAATGTCCAGAGGACACATCTTTCACCAGAATCTTAAGAAATAAATTCATGAGACTGACATCATCATCCCTGAAGTTGCCTTCTCTTTAAGTCAGATAGTATTGTGGAATCTGCTGACAATGAGGTGGGATCCTTAAACACAATGGGGTTGATCAGATGTTGAGTTGGCAGAAGCCATGTGGTGACAGTTAATCACCATAGACAAGGTGGGCATGACCACCATAATGGGCAGTAGACGCAAAGTAGCAATCAAAATAAATCTGACTCACAGAGACTTGGGGCATTGGCTAGTAGATCACAGAATATTTAGACATAAAATAGATGGACAGTCTACTGAATTCTTATTTGAGCTGTATAAGCAGAAGAATTCTAGGCCAAGTGAACAGAAGTCTGATTTGAATTACAAAAACAGAGTCATGGCCTCTTAATCAATTCTCAGATTTGAGACAATTTTACAGACATAGAGCCCCTCAGATGAGGGGAAGACCAGTTAACATTGGGTAAAGACCACTTTACACCACCCAAAATTTACACAGTTAACCTTCCTCCCAGCCTCCCCTAAGGAGACCTACAACCTTTTACCTGGGTGTCTGTGCATTGAAGAAAAGGAAATGATCAGATATTGTGGGGATTATTGGACATGGGCTCAGAAATGGCACTAATTCCAGGAGACCCAAAACATCCCTCCAGTCAGAGTAGGCGCTTATGGAGGTCAAGAGATCAATGGAGTTTTAGCTCAGGTCCATCCCACAGTGGGTCCAGTGGGCCCCTGGTCCCATTCAGTGGTCATTTACCGAGTTCCAGAATGCATACTTGAAAGAGACATACTCAGCAACTGGTAAATCCCCACATTTTTCCCTGACTCATGGAGTAAAGTCTATTATGGAAGAAAAGGCCAAGTGGAAGACCCTGAAACTGCCCCTACCTAGCAAAAGAAAGCAATATCATATTTCTAGAATTGCAGAGATTAGTTCCACTCTTAAGGACTTGAAGGATGCAGTGCTGGTGATTCTCACCACATCCCCATTCAATTCTCCTATTTGGCCTGTGCAGAAAACAGATGAGACTTAGAGGGTGATGGTGGATTATTGTAAACTGCTCTTCCAGATGTGGTATCATTGTTTCAGCAAATCAGCACATTGTCTGGTAATTGATGTGGCAAATGCTTTTTTTTCTTCAATAGTTGTCTGTAAGCACAACCAGAAACAGTTTGCATTCATTTGGCAAGGACTGCAGTATATCTTCACATTACTGCCTCTGGGGCATTACAAATCTCCAGCTGTATGTCACAACCTTGTCCTCAGGGACCTTGATCATTTCTCCCCCCCTCAAGGCATCATACTGGTTCATTATATTGATAATATCATGGTGACTGGACCTAGTAAGAAAGAAGTAGAAGCTACTTGAGACTTATTGGTGAGGCATTTGTGTGTCGGGGGTGGGAGATAAATCCAAGAAAAATATAGGAGCCTTCCTCCTCATTTAAATGCCTAGGTATCCAGTGGTGTGGGACACTTTGAGATATTCCTTCTAAGGTTAAAGATAAGCATCCCATATCACTCCTCTTATGACCAAAAAATAGGCACAATGCCTGGTTGGCCTCTTTGAATATTGGAGACAATACATTCCTCATTTATGTTTGCTGCTCTAGTCCATTTAATGAGTGACCAGAAAAGCTTCTAGTTTTGAGTGGGGACCAGAACAAGAGGAGGATCTGTGGCAGATCCAGGCTGATGTGCAAGCTGCAATGCCACTTGGGTCATATGATCCAGCAGACCCAATGGTGCTGGAAGTGTCAATGGCAAATAAGGATAATGTCTGGAGCCTTTGGCAGGCCCCTATAGGAGAATCACATTGCAGCCCCTTAATATTTTGGAGCAAAGCATTACCATCTGCTGCAGATAACTACTCTCTTTATGAGAAACAGCTTTTAGCCTGCTACTGGGCCTTAGTAGAGACTTAATGCTTAACCATGGACAACCAAATTACAATGAGTCATGAGTTGCCTATCATGAGGTGGGTGTTGTTTGACCCACACAGCCACAAAATTAGGCACGCACAGCAGAACTTCATCATAAAATGGAAATGATGTATTCGAGATAGGGCTTGAACAGGTACTGTGTTCACCATGTGCCTTCTCACTTGAGAGAGAAACCCTGAACTTCATCGACCTTCTTGAACCAAGGTATCTTTCCCTGGACGCCTTTGATTGGACAATTCTATAGACTTGTTTTAATTGGGACATTTTCTTGGCCTTAGAACTGTAAACTAGCAACGCATTAAATTCCCCCTTTTAAAAGCCGTTCCATTTCTGGTATATTGCATTCCACCAGCTAGCTAACTAGAACAGATTTTGGTACTGGAGAGTGGGGTGCTGCTGCAGTTTGCAAATACCAAATATGTTGGAATGGCTTTTTAAATGGATAAAGGGAATAATCTGGAGGAGTTGTGAGAAGCTTGATAGAGAAGGCCTAGAATGCTTTGGAGAGCAAATTCTCTCCATTTGCTCTGGACCTTTGAAAACTCATAACAAGTTATTTGCTGCCAACATATAAAGAAGGAACATTCATAGGATACATATACACATTTCCATAAGGCAGAAGGAACACAGGGGTCACCGGACCCATACAGTTTCAAAAACCTGCCGGGCAAAGTCCATTAGATTTCAAAGTCTGAGAATCATTTATCCTCAGGGCTTTAGAACATGGCAGTCCCACCCTTTCAAATGCCTATGCCTGCCTCTCTCTGAATGCAACCTTGGGGGATATTGGGGAGACCACCCTTCTCTAGGCTCCACCCTCTCCAAGCATTGGGGCTCCACCTGGGCTCTCTGCCATCTCCAGGGCACATGCTCAACCCCTCCATGTGGTGGCAGCCAGGCTCTCCCCAAACCCCAAGGAATGTGCTTCATCCTCTCCAAGGCCTGAGGCAGCATGACTCTTCCACTGCAATGAGGTGGAAGGCCCATCCTCTGCCTTTGGGGCAAACTCACCCTCTCCACGGACTTGGGTGGGTCCGCTCTCCTGGCCCAAGTCTTCTTGAATTTAGACCTCAGCCTCCATGGTTTTGCCTCTGAAGTTATTTTTCCTCCAATGTGTCCCTTCTCTGAACCCCCAGTCCAGACTGGCAGCAGCTCTGTTTATACAGGTCCCACAGCACTCTTGTTGGCTTTCTATGCAGTAGCCTTGGATCATGCCCATCATACAAAAGGAGTGTCCATAAATCTTTCCTGGATAACTCCATGTCTGATCCTGACTTTCTCTGAAATGGCTGGCTGGTTCCACATTTGGTTAAGTCCACACACAGGGCACTATACTCTGGGGTATCCCTTTCTGTAGTTCCAGAATTTTCCAGGACCTCAATTTCTGGTTTCCTCTTACTCAAGAGTTCAGTTTTCAGCTTATATCTTTCCTGTCGCATTTCATTATAAGCTGTGAAGAAAAACCAGGCTACATTTTCCACATTTAATTTGGAAATCTCTTCTGCTAAATATCCAAGTTCATGGCTTTTACAATCTGCCTTCCAGCCAAAGCCACTAGTCAAGTTTGCCAGATTATCTGACATTTTAAAACAAGGATCACCTTCCTTCCACTTTGCAATAACACGTTCCTCGTTTCTGTCTAAGGCCTCATCGGAGGTATCTTTAGAGTCCACATTTCTACCAATGTTTTAATATAAATCCTATTTCATAAAGGTAGAATAATCTCTATTCAATGCTGTGTGTTTGAAACTGTAATGAGATCATCTCCCTAGATGATGTGATTTAGTTAAGAATGGTTGTTAAACTGGATTAGGGGATGACATGTCTCCACCCATTTGAGTGGGTCTTGATTAGTTTCTGAAGTCCTATAAAAGAGGAAACATTTTGGAGAGAAAGATTCAGGGAGAGCAACACTACGAAGCAGAGAGTCCACCAGCCAGCAACCTTTGGAGATGAAGAAGGAAAACACCTCCTGGGGAGCTTCATGAACCCGGAAGCCAGGAGAGAAAGTTAGCAGATGATGCCATATTCACCACGTGCCCTTCCAGCCGAGAGAGAAGCCCTGACTGTGTTCGCCATGTTCCTTCTCACTTGAGAGAGGAACCCTGAACTTCATTAGCCTTCTTGAACCAAGGTATCTTTCCCTGGAAGTCTTTGATTGTACATTTCTATAGACTTTTTTTAATTGGGACATTTTCTCAGCCTTAGAACTGTAAACTAGCAACTCATTAAATTCCCCCTTTTAAAAGCCATTCCGTTTCTGGTATATTGCATTCTGGCAGCTAGCAAACTAGAACAGATTTTGGTACCAGGAGTGGGGTTTGAACCCGCGTGGGCACATGTCCATTTGAAGGCACAAGTAAGTTCCATGAGGAAGTGGCCCAAATGCCCATGGCCCCACTCCTGCCACATTACCTTCTTTTTCCCATAGCAGAGCTATGGCTTCCTGGGGAGTTCCTTATAGTGAGATGACTAAGGAAGAGAAAATTTGGGTCTGGTTTACAGATGGTTCTGCATGATATACAGGGGCCACCCAGAAGTAGACAGCTGTAGCACAACAACCCCTTTCTGGCATGTCCTTAAAGGGCAGTGGTGAGGGGAAATCCATCCAGTGGATGGAATTTCGAGCAGTGCACCTGATTGTCCATTTTGGTTGAAAGGAGAACTGGCCAGAGGTGCATTTGTAGACTGACTCTTGGGCTGTTGCTAATGGTTTGGCTGGATGGTCAGGGAATTGGAAGGAGCATGATGAGAAAACTGGTGAAAAAGAGGTCTGGGAAGGAAATATGTAGATAGACATTTCTGAGTGTGAAAAGAGCATACAGTTATTTGCATCTCATGTGAATACTCACCAGATGGTAACTTAAGCTGATGAGGGTTTTTAATAATCAAGTGGATAAGATAACCCGTCCTGTGGATACAAGTCATCCTCTTTCCTCAGCCACTCCTTCCACTGCCCAATGGGCTCATGAACAAAGTGGGCATGGTGGTAGGGATGCAGATTATGGATGGGCTCAGCAACATGGACTTCCACTCACCAAGGCTCATCTGGCTACAGCCACTGCTGAGTACCCAATCAGCCAGGAGCAGAGACCCGAGAACCACACTCAGTTCCAGATATGACACCATTCCCAGAGGTGATCATCATGCAACCTGGTGGCCAGTTGATTGCATTGGAATACCATCATGGAACAGGAAGCAATTTTGTTCTAACTGGAATAGAAATATACTCTGGATATGAGTTTGCACTCCCAGCATGCAATGGTTCTGCAAAAACTACCATGCATGGACTTATGGAATGCCTTATCCACCATCATGTTATCCCACACAGCATTGCTTCCAATCAAATAAATCACTTCATAGCAAATGAATTGCACACACGGGCACATACTCATGACATTCTTTGGTCTTACTATGTTTCCCATCATCCAGAGGTAGCTGTGTTGATAGAACATGGAATGGCCTTTTGATGACCTTATCATGGTGCCAACTAGGTAGCAGTACCTTGTAAGGCTGGGGCAATGTTCTCCAAGAGTCTGTGTGTGCTCTGAATCAGCATCCACTATATGGTACAGGTTCTCCTATGGCTAGGATTCATGGGTCCAGGAATGAAGGGATAGAAATGGGAGTGGCACCACTCAGTATAACCACTAGTGATCAAATAGGAAAATTTTGCTTTCTGTATCTGAAACCTTAAGCTGTGCTTGTCTACAGGTCTTGGTTCCAATAGGAGGAATGCTCCAACCAGTAGACATAACAATGATTCCATTGAAGTGGAAGTTAAGACTGCATCATGGCCACTTTGGGCTTCTCATGTCAGTGAGTCAACAGGCATGAAAGGGGATTACTCTTCTGTTTGGGGTCATTGATCCTGATTATCAAGGGGAAATAGGACTGCAACTAAACAACAGAGGTAAAGAAGAGCTTTCCTGGAGTACAGCAGATTTCCTACAGCGTATCTTCGTACTACCATGCCCTGTGGTTAAAGTCAATGCAAAACTGGAATGACCCAATCCAGACAGGACTATCAGTGGTCCAGAAACTTCAGGAATGAAGTTCTGGGTCAACCCACCTGGCAAAGAACCATGGCTAGCTGAAGGGCTTGCTGAGGGTACAGGGAATATGGAATGAATAGAAGAAGGTAGTGATAAATATGAACTATGATCACAAGACCAGTTACAAAAATGAGGACTGTAATGGTATGATTTTTTCCTCCCAGTTTTCTTATGAGTATGTTTGCATTTGTACATAAGCAATTATCTTGTTTTCCTCTTATCATATGACATAAGTTGCATTGTTCATGGTATATTATTTAAGCCATAAGGTATGGCATTTAAGAGTGACTGTAACCTAAAGACTTGCACCCTATTTTGAAGAGATGTAGTACATTTCCAGTTGTACTTTTGGCAGTTGAGTATTGTTAGGCAAAATATATGTCTGTTATTGTATTCTATTTGAAGATTAAGGATGTGTGCCAGTTTGAATCTGTTGTGGACCCCAGAAAGGCCAAATTCTTTAATGTTCATTCAATATTGCTGGGTGGGAGCGTCTTGATTGTTTCTATGCAGATGTGACCCACCCAATTGTGTGTGGAAACTTTTGATCAGATGGTTTCATGGAGATGTGTCTTCACTCATTCAAGGTGAGGTTGCTTACTGGAGCCCATTAAGAGGAAACTATTTTGGAAAAAGCTTAAGAGCCAACATAATCAGAGATCTTTGGTGATGAAGAAGGAAAACACCTCTGGAGGAGCTTAATGAAACAAGAAGTCTGGAGAGGAAGCTAGCTGATGTCAACATATTTGCCATGGGCCTTTCCAGTTGAGAGAAACTCTGGACATCATCAGCCTTCTTGAATCAAGCTGTCTTTCCCTGGATGCCTTAGATTGGACATTTCTATAGCCTTTCTTTAATTTGGACATTTTCACAGCCTTAGAACATGTAAACTTGTGATTTATTAAATTTCATTCTATTTCTGGTATATTCCATTTCAAACTAAAACAGCATGTTTCAAGGTGATATGTATAGCTGCCAAGTTCCATGGGTGTACTGTGATAGTGAGATTCTGATGTCAACTTGGCCAAGTGATTATTCCCAGTTGTCTGTTCAGACAAGCTCTGGTCTAATCATTGCTGCAAGGTTATTTCATAACGGCTTGATTACCTGGATGGCTGGTGTATTAAATCATCAGTCAGCTGATTGCATCTGTGGCTGATTATATCTGTGATCAACTAAGGTATGCCTCCCAAAATGAGATAATCCAATCAAGTGAAGGTTTTTAAAGAAGAAGAAAGACTCTTTCACTGCTTGTTCAGCCAGTGAGTCTCCCCTGTGATGTCCATTCAGAACCATCATCAGAGCTGCCAGTTTCACATCCTACACTTTGGATTTTGGATTCCATTTCCACGGTTGTGTGAGACACTTTTATAAATCTCATATTTACACATCTCTCCTGTTGGTTCTGTTTATCTAGAGAATGCTAACTGACACAGAGTCCAACAGCTATATCTCAAAAGGGAAGTCATTATTTGCAGAGGATGGTAAGGCTTTACTCTGAAACCCTAAGCGCCTGTACTGTGATTTTCCTAAAGGGGCCTGTTAAAGGCACCAGGCAACAATGTTATCTGCCACTAATATCTCCAGAACCATTACATCTGCTGGCTCACATGGCACAAGAGATAGAGAATCTTGCACAGGAACCTGAACCTGTCCCATGACCTCTTCTTGCACTGGTCCCTACTCAAAACCAACAGCTTTTCTTTTCACTTGGTAAATGGGACAGAATAGCACACTCAAATGAGGAATATGTTAGTACCAAAATTCCAAGAGGCCAACTGGGCATTGTGTCTCTTTTTTCGTTATAGGAGGTGCCAGGTGCAACAGCTTATCCCTCCCTTAGAAGGTATATATCAAAGTGTCTCAAACCATTGGACACCTAGAAATTTTACTGAGTCCCTGTATTTTTTGTTAGATTCATCTTCCATCTTCTGTCGTCCAAATGCCTTACCAATAATTCTAGAGTGGTTGCTACTCCTTACTCACTAGGCCCAATCAACATGGTATCATCAGTATAATTGACTAATGTGGTGTCTTCTGGGAGGGAGAAAAGATCAAGTTCCCTGCAGACAAGATTGTGACATAGGCCTAGAAAGTTGATCTACCCATGAGGAAGGACAATGAAGGTATACTACTGGCCTTGCCAGCTGAAATCAAACTGTTTAATGTTGTTCTTACTAGCAGCTATTGAGAAAATGCATTTGCCAGACCAATAGGTGCACATCAGTTTCCAGGGGATGTGTTGATTTGCTCAAGCAATGATATCAGCCCTGGAACAGCAGCTGCAATCAGAGACACCACTGGGTTACATTTATGATAATCCACTGTCATCCTCCAATACCTATCTGTTTTCTGCACAGGCCAAATAGTAGAGTTGAATGGGAATGTGGTGCAAATCACCACCTCTGCATCCTTCAAGTCCTTAAAACTGGCACTAATCTCTCCAGGAATCTGCTATTGTTTCTGATTTACTATTTTTCTAGATGAAGGAGTTCTATTGGTTTCCAATTGGCCTTTTTTTATCATTATAGCCCTCCTCCATAAGTCAGGGAACCAATGTGGGGATTCTGCCATTTTGCAAGTATGTTGATTCCAAATATACTTTTAAGAATTGAGGAAATAGCCACAGAATTGTTTGGGGATGCACTGGACCCACTGTGAGATGGACTTGAGCTAAAACTCCACTGATCACCTGATCTCCATAAGCCCCTACTCTGATTGGTGCACCAGAGTGACATTTTAGATCTCCTGGAATTAATGTCACTTCTGAGCCAGTGTCTATCTCTAAAGTATCTGATCATTTCCTTTTCCCCAATTCATAGTTACCTTGGTTAAAGGCTATAGGTGTCCTTGAGGAAGACTTGGAAGAATGTTAATTGTGTACATTTTTTGGCACTCTCATAGGGTACTTCTCCAAAGGCACCTGGACTTTCCCTCATACCCAGGGCTCTGTATCTGTAAACTCTCTCAAGCCTGAGAATTAATTAATGGGCTATGACTCTATGTTTTCAAAATTTAAGTTAAACTTTTGTTCACTTGAACTATAATGCATATGCTTATACATCTCAAATGAGAATTTAGCAGACTGCCCATCTATTTTACTTCTAGGTTCCCCATGATCTACTTGCCAAAGCCATAAGTCTCTTCAAGTCGGATTATTTTGACTGATGCTTTGAGTTTCCTGTCCATTATGTAGCCACATCCACCTTCCCTTTAGTGGTTTGGCTCTGGGACACGCCTTCTGCCAACTTGAGATCTGAATATTCCCATTGTGCTCAAGGATTTCCCTTCAGCAACAGCAGTGTGCTAGTTTGAAATGATTTATGTACCCCAGAAAAGCCATGTTTTAATCCTAATCCCATTTTGTAAAGCCAGCCATTTCAGAGAAAGCCAGGCTCGGATATGGAGTTATCCAGGAAGGATTTGTGGAAACGCCTTATGTCTGATGGGCATGATCCAAGGCTACTGCATAGAAAGCCAATGAGAGTGTTGCAGGATCTGTATAAAGAGAACCACTGCCAATCAGGACTGAAAGGGACAGAAAAGGGACACATTAGAGGAAAAATAACTTCAGAGGCAAAACCATGGAGGCTGGGGTCTGAAGTCAAGAAGCTTCGGGCCAAGAGAGCAGACCCACCCAAGCACGTGGAGAAGATGAGTTTGCCGTGAAGGGAGAGGAAGGGCTTTCCACCTCATTGCAGTGGAAAAGTCATGCCACCTCAGGCCTTGGAGTGGGTGAAGCACATTCCTTGGGGTTTGGGGACAACCTGGCTGCCACTACATGTAGGGGTTGAGCATGTGCTCCAGAGATGGCAGAGAGTCCAGATGTAGCCCCAATGCTTGGAGAGGGTGGAGCTGAGAAAAAGGTGGTCTCCCCAATATCCCCCAAAGTTGTGTTTGGAGAGGGGCAGACCCCTGACTAGGCCCTTGGAAAGGGTGGGACTGCTGCTTTCAGAAGCCCTGAAAATAAATGATTCTCAAATTTTGAAATCTAATGGACTTTGCCCTGCTGGTTTTCAAAACTGATTGTGTCTGTTGACCCCTGTATTCCTTCCTTCCTATGAAAATGCATATATGTATCCCATGACTGTTTCTCCTTTGTATGTTGGCAGCAAATAACTTGTTATGAGTTTCAAAGGTCCAGAGCAAATGGAGAAAAATTTGCCTTAGGACTGTCCATGCCTTTAACTAACTTTGATGAGACTTTTACTGATTTTAATCTTGTATTAATCTTGTATTTGAAATGTTACTGGAATGGCTTAAGGTTCTCTGATATTGTTATGGAATGAATGATTTTGTATATGGTGAAAACATGTCTTTTTTAGGGTCCAGAGGGTGGAATGTGCTGATTTGTAATGATGTATGTATCCTAGAAGAGCGATGTTTTAATTCTAATCCCATTTTGTAAAGTCAGCCATTTCTTCTAATCCCTATTCAGTATTGTATGTTTGAAACTGTAATTAGATCATCTTCTTGGAGATGTGATTTGATCAAGAGTGGTTGTTAAACTGGATTAGGTAGAAGTGTGTCTCTACCCATTCGCGTGGGTCTTGATTAGTTTCTGAAGTCCTATAAAAGCAGAAACATTTTGGAGAATGAGAGATTCAGAGAGAGCAGAGCAGAACGTCATAGCCACAAGAAGCAGAGTCCACCAGCCAGCAACCTTTGGAGAGGAAGAAGGAAAATGCTTCCTGGGGAGCTTCATGAAACAGGAAGCCAGGAGAAGAAGCTAGCAGATGATACTGTGTTCACCATATGTCTTTCCAGATGAGAGAGGAACCCTGACCATGTTCACCATGTGCCTTTCCAGGTGAGAGAGAAACTCTGACTGTATTTGCCACGTGCCCTTCCACTTGAGAGAGAAATTGGACTTCATTGGCCTTCTTGAGTCAAGGTATCTTTTACTGGATGCATTATATTGGACATTTCTATAGACTTGTTTTAATTGGGATATTTTCTTTGGCCTTAGAACTGTAAACTAGCAACTTATTAAATTCCTCTTTTTAAAAGTTATTCAGTTTCCTGGTATATTGCATTCTGGCAGCTAGCAAACTAGAACAAGCAGTTCCCACAGTAATATGTGACCCACAGAGAAGGGAAACTACAGAACTCTCAGGAATGATGGAGCTAGTCTCACAAATTTGATTCTAACATTTCTGGTAAAAAGTGTGTCCTCTGTACATTCCTATGGTGAGTGAGTAGGTCTTCCATTATACTACCACTCTAATGTTCCAATCTTTTTAAGGCTCTGGATCCCCACCTCACATTACACTAGGATTGTTCTGGCATTTCAATGTCAGATAATGTCAGCCACCTTTTGATCCATGTTTCAGCCAACCATCCATCCAAACAGTTAACACACTTTTTAACTCTTACAGCTACAACATTGAATGCAGAATCTCTGCTTAGTGGGCCCTTATCAATAAATTCAGTCTGATCCAACTTTATCTTCTTTCTACCATTATCATACACACTTATATCACTTCCCACAGATATTCCCTTGATTGCTGTCTATATAAATTGAAAAATGAATGTAATTCTTTTGGAATCTATACCATCCTTCCTCTTTGGTCATGACCCAGGTTCATTTCTCGGTTCCTGCCCATGTAAAAAAAAAGTCAAAGACACTGTGTCCCAGAGCCTTGCCCCATATATAAGTGTACAATTAGCAGAATCAAATGGTGATATTGTACATATATCTATTGCCAACTCATGCCAAGTATTTTCAGTGTCATCTTGATTTTTGGAAATAGAGCCATTACTGCCTTTAAGTCTAATCAGGGTAGAAAATCAATTTCACAAAAAAAATCTTTTTAACATTCATTTCCTCAAGAACCACTCCTGGAACTAAGCTGTATTAGACAAGGTTCTCTAGGGAAACAGAACCAACAAGATATGTATATAACATGAGATTTTATAAAAATGATTTACTCAACTGTGGAGATACACAATCCAAAGTCCATAGGGCAGGCTGTGAGCTGACACCTCTGATGAAGGTTTTCAATGAATACCCCAGGAGGGGCTGGCTGGCTGAAGCAGAAAGAACTATTTTCTCTTCCCATTTCTTCTTTAAAGGTTTTGATTCATTAGATTAAATGTCACTAATTGTGATAGGCACTCCCCTTGGCTGACTGTAGATATAATCAGCTATGTATGCAATCAGTGGTGCTTATCATTTAATAAGCCAGATCTCTGGTTTATTAGCCAGTCAAGAAATGTCCTTGTAGTAGTGGTTAGGCCAGTGCTTGCTTGATCAGACAGATGGACACTGTTAGGTTTTAAACAGTAGCAGACTGAAAAATCAGAGAAACTGAGTCCAAACTTAAAATTTTATTGTCCTGGGGTGAGGTTCCTAGGTCCGGATGCTTAGGATGTGGGCTGGGGAAGTTGCATCCCCTTAGGAGAAGCGGAGTTAGATATAGGCTAGCTAGTGGGGGGTGCTGAGGATGCCTATGGGGCTTCCTGTGGTAGGTTAGGAGTTTTGCATGCTTTAGGGCTGGGGGCATAGCTATGGCCCGTGGCCAGGGGGCATAGCCACGGGCCGTGTGCAGTGGGGGTCCTTTGTTTGTCAGGGCAGGTTCTGATAGGCTGAGTTTGAACAGCTGTATGTCTGGATGTTCATGGTTTTAGTTCGGGTGGGGGCCTTCCAGCCAAAGGCTACCGGGCCAGGCCTTACAGACACATGTGAACCTAACTATAATATATGCTGTGTATTTTAACCTATCTTATTAATTTATTTAAACAACCTAGTTACAAGTAGTCTAGAATATGGAATGAAACCTTGTTATTCCAAACAGGTTATTGTATTACACTGATATCTTCCATAGTATTTGGGGCTGAAAATAAAATCTATTTGCAAATACCCTCAAAGTTCTAGAGAATAAATGTGGAGCTATTAAACTTGCCCACCTGGGGAATTTCTGACATTCTCTCAAGCATTAAAGACTTCCAATTTAATAAACCAAGCCCTTGATCTTAAGGTTGGCCTTTATGAAACTTATTTCTGTAATGGTGAAAGTAAGTCTACTTATAATTATGCTAAGAAAGCACCTCCAGAGAACTTCTTTTTTCTCATATGTGACCTCTCTCTCTAACCCAACTCAGCAGATAAACTCACTATTCTGCCCCCTATGTGGGACAGATGCCCAATGGTGTAAGTCTCTCTGACAACATGGGGCATGTCTCCCATGGATGAGACTGAACTTGCAATTGTGAGATTGACAATCCCTTTTTGATCAAAAGGGGGAGATAAATGAAACAAAATAAAATTTCAGTAGCTAAGAGATTTCAAGTTGAGTGGATTTGTCATTCTGGAGGTGATTTTTATGCAAGCTTCACCCAGATACTGCAAATTGTCATAATATACCAAACCCCAACCAACAGTATTCCTGAAAACCCTAAAGAATACCATGGGTTCTATCTAAGACTGTACACAAATTTTACCTATTAAGTTTATTTTCCAGAAACTTAAAGACTCCAGATGGCTCCTATACCAGATAAGCCCTGAATCCAATACTGTGGGAGCAGACCTATTTTTTAGGGTGGAACATTTGAATAGGTTGTTTCCATGGAGATGTGACCCACCCAGTTGTGGGTGGGAGGTTTTCATTAGATTATCTCCATTGAGGTGTGACTACTACCCATTTAAGGGGTGTCTTAATTAGCTTACTGGAGTGCATTAAGAGGGGAACATTTTGTAGAAAGCTCAGATGCTGGGAGAGCTGACACGGACACAGCTGCTTACACAGACAGGCTTTTGTAGATGATAAGCTAAGAGCTGAATCTCAGAGTTTGCCCCAGAGAAGCTAACTGAGGATCCACAGGTACCTAGAGAAAGCCACTGGAATAATAGCTGAAACCAATGTAACTGGGAACAAGGGCGAGCAGACATGGCCATGTGTCAATCCATGTGACAAAGAAATCCTGTACATCATTGGCCTTTTCTTCAAGGTGAAGGTACCCTTATGTTAATGCCTTAATTTGGACATATTTGTGGCCTTTATGCTGTAAACTTGTAATTAAATAAATCCCCTTTGTAAAAACCAATCCATTTCTAGTATATTGCATTCTAGCAGTTTTAGCAACTCAGAACAGTCTTTATGGATAAACATAAAAAAAAGAAACAAGTTCCAGATATATTCTATTTTCAATAGAAACATATTGTATATGAGGATAATAAAAGGTGAAAAGCAATGTAAAGGAAAATATATCTCACAAAATTCAAAATAAATGCATATACACTTATATTGACATCAGAAAATACTTTAAAGCCAAATGAATGATCAGAGATCATATATAAAATGTAAAGATAACAACAAAGCAAATTAAACTTGTGTACATCTAAAAAACAGAGACATAAAATGTGTGATGCAATAGTTGATATAACCACAAGAATTATTTCAATCAGCATGAAAAGAAATTTGCACATTCATATTTTCTTTTAAATTATTATTATGTAAATTTTCAAATACACAAAAACCTAGTAAGAAGAGTATAATGAACCACCATGCACCTATCCTCTGGGTTCAGGAATTATTAGCATTCTGTTAATTCTGCAACGTATATATCCCTTTCCTCCAAGTCTACAAAACCCCAGCCATGGCTTTATTTTACCTATAAATTCACCAGTATACATGTTCTAAGAAGAATTCTAAGATGTCTTTTAATGATCCTTGTCCTTGTACAATCCACTCTCTTTGAGTGAGTAAGACCTGTAAATGTGATGTGTTATCATTCTTGGTGATATGAAAGTAAGAATTTTGCAGGTCCCTAATCAATTGAAACAGTAAAAGGAAGATTATCTGAGTGGATCTGATCTCATCAATGAAGCATACAAAGGGACAGAGCCCTTCCAGTAGAAAGAGAGTTTAGAAGAAATTTCCAGCTGGGGAACTGGGTCCTCAGTCTTTTAACCACAAGGAACTGAATTCTGTCAATAACCTAAATGTGTTTAGAATCAAATTCTTTCCCAGAGCTTTCATAAACAAATACAACTCTGCTAAAGCTTGATTTCAGCCCTGTATGACACTAAGCAGAGAACTCAGTGATGATTTGGCCAAATTTGTAGCTTACAGACCTGAGCTAATAAATGGATGATATTTTAATCCACTGATTTTGTGGTCAGTTCTTTTTTTTTTTTTTAATTTGCATATGGGCAGGAGGCACCAGGGATCGAACTCCAGACCTCCAGCACGGCAGGTCGGAGCCCTGCCCGCTGAGCCACGGCAGCCGCCCTGTGGTCAGTTCTTATGCACCAATAGAAAATTAACATAGATATGGTACTGTGAAATTGGGTGTTACCATATCAAATACCTAAAATGTGGGAATGGCTTTGGAATTAGGTAGAAGAACTTTAAGGAATTTTATATTTAGAGTAGGCCTAGTTGCTTTAGATAAAGCACAATTCACCTTAAACAGACTGTTAGAAATATGTCAGTGATGGCTCAGAAGAAAGTGAGGAACATGTTATTTGAAACTGGACAAAGAATAATCCTTATTATATATTACCAGAAAAACTTAATTAAATTGTCTCCTGCAGTTAATTGGAAAGCAGAAATTATAAGTGATGAATTTGACTATTTACTGAGGGGATTGCCAAGCAAAGCCTTGAATTCAGGCCTGATTTCTTCTTGTGGCTTACGTGAGATAAGAGAGATTGAAGAAAGAATCATTAAACAATGAATCATGACTTGACGATTTGGGAAATTGTCAGCCTGTCTAGATAATAAAAAATGCTAAAATTATAAGATTGCTTATAAAAGTGTAGTTTAGAGAAAAAAGTCAAAGACATGTTTTTTAACACTTGCAAAAGTCTCAGAAAGATAAAATGTCAGGATATTCAGTCACACAAGGTTCTTTCAAGATGTTAATGGTGTGTGTCACAGATCTTTGCAATCAAACCAGTGGAATTCTAGAAAATGTATAGGCATTGAACCTCAGCAATTCAGTGGGAGCTGCTATGATTGTGTTAATGTGTTATACAGAAATAGAAAACTAATACAGTATATCTTTAATTGTTAAGGGCATTTTAATGTAACCACCATGACATTAAAGCACCTAACTGAATTAACACTGATCCTTTAATATTATATAATATTGATACTCTTTTCAGTTCCCAGAATTTTCTTTAAAGAATATCTTTTAAAAAATAACAGTTTTAGGGAGGGGGGCCAAGATGGCGGCTTAGCAAGGTGCG
>PVIY010026331.1:0-35538 GCA_004026745.1 Myrmecophaga tridactyla
TCTCTTTCTCTTTGACCTCTGACATTCTGACTAGTAAGTGTCTTGGAGAACGTCTATTTGGATCTAGTCTCTTTGGGGTACGCTGCACTTCTTGGATCTGTAATTTTAGGTCTTTTGTAAGAGTTGGGAAATTTTCAGTGATAATTTCTTCCATTAGTTTTCTCCTCCTTTTCCCTTCTCTTCTCCTTCTGGGACACCCACAACACATATATTTGTGCGCTTCATATTATCCTTCAATTCCCTGAGTCCCTGCTCATATTTTTCCATTCTTTTCCCTATAGTTTCTGTTTCTTTTTGGATTTCAGTATTTCCATCCTCCAGTTCACTAATCCTAACCTCTGTCTCTTGAAATCTACCATTGTAAGTTTCCATTGTTTTTTTCATCTCTTCTACTGTATCTTTCATCCCCATAAGTTCCGTAATTTGTTTTTTCAGACTTTCCATTTCTTTTTTTTGATCATTCCTTGCCTTCTTCATGTCCTCCCTCAATTCATTGAGTTGGTTTTTGATGAGGTTTTCCATTTCTGTTCATACATTCTGTATTAGTTGTTTCAGCTCCTGTATCTCATTTGACCTATTGGTTTGTTCCTTTGGCTGGGCCATATCTTCAATTTTCCTGGTGTGCTTTGTTATTTTTTGCTGGCATCTCGACATTTAGTTACCTTAATTAGTTTATTCTGGAGGTTGCTTTCACTTATCTTACCTAGGGTTTTGTTGCTAGATGAGTTTGTTGTCTATCTGTTCTTTGACCTTCAGTTCAGCTTTTTCTGGGCTTCTAGCTTAAGTTTTGTTTAACAGAGGGTAATTTTTCAGTTCTTGTTTTCTTGTTTCTTGTCGTGGTTGTAAGGTGCCTTTTCCCTGCTCCCCTTAGGAGGGTCTACATAGGTATTACTGGCACCAGCCGGATTTTCCCGGACTAAGCTGGCCTCCTACCAGGGGGAAGGAGTCACCTGCGTCAGTTTTCCCTGAGAGTGAGACCCGGCAGGTTGAAAGACTTTCCTGTGAAGTCTCTGGACTCTGTTTTTCTTATCCTGCCCAGTATGTGGCGCTTGTCTGCCTGCGGGTCCCACCAGCAAAAGATGTCGTGTCTCCTTTAACTTTGGAAGGCTCTCCCTGCTGGGGGCGTGGTGGAGACAGAGGAGAGGTTGTAGGCTGGTTTTAATGGCTTCAATTTGCCAAGCCCTGGGGTCTGACTTCCTTGAGAGAGGGATTCCACCTAAATTGGGCTTCACACCTCCCCTGGGGAAGGCTCATGTGGGAGACAGCCCTGAAAGCAGTCTGTTTCTGCCTATGCCTGGGGCAGTTGCAGCCCGAGAAGTCCCGCCGGTGAATCCGGAGGCTGCCAAGTCTCCGTAGAAACCACCAGGAAAACCCCCGTTTTGTCCCCTTTCCTCTTTTTCGGTTAGCCCAATAAGCGACTGCTGATTTGCCCGGTTTCGCATGAGCTGGGAGCCTATTTTTGGTAATCAGAATTTGTTTATTAATGCCGCAATTGGCACTTGGTTGGATTTAATCCCTGCTACTGTAAGTTTCTTTCCTTTCGTTCTGAGAAGCCGCCTATGGGGGAGGGGCGCCGGCCGCCGCGGCTTTGGGGAACTCACTGTTCCGGCGAGTTTCCGTCGGGCTAGCTGTTCCAGACCTGGGCGCGCTGTGTGTTCGGTCAGTATCGTGGTTCCAGGAGCTGTTCTGTATTGTTTCTGGTTATCTAGTAGTTGCTCTGGAGGACGAACTAAAACGCGCACGTTGCTAAGCCGCCATCTTGGCCCCCCCCTCCCTCGTTTTTGAAGGACAGTTTTGGCAGACATAGACTTCTTTTTTTTTTCAATTTACTGAATTTATTTTAACATTTGTTCCCCCTATTATTTATTCATTTTTAATCCAGATGTTTTACTCATCTGTCCATAAGGTAGATAAAAGGAGCATCAGACACAAGGTTTTCACAGTCACACAGTCACACTGTGAAAGCTATATCATTATATAATCATATTCAAGAAACATGGCTACTGGAACACAGCCTTACATTTTCAGGCAGTTCCCTCCAGCCTCTTTGTACACCTTAACTAAAAAGGAGATACCTATTTAATACATAAGAATAACCTCCAGGATAACCTCTCAACTCTGTTTGGATTCTCTCAGCCATTGACACTTTATTTTGTCTCATTTCACTCTCCTCTCTTTCAGTTGAGAAGGTTTTCTCAATCCCTTGGTGCTGAGTCCCAGCTTTTCTAGGATTTATGTCCCATGTTGCCAGGAAGGTCCAGACTCCTGGGAGTCATGTCCCACATAGAGAGGGGGAGGGCAGTGAGTTTGCTTGTCATGTTGGCTGAGAGAGAGAGACCACATTTGAGCAACAAAAGAAGTTCTCTTGGGGGTGACTCTTAGGGCTAATTTTAACTAGGCTTAGTCTATCCTTTGCAGGGTTAAGTTTCATATGAACAAACCCCAAGATTGGGGGCTCAGCCTATTGCTTTGGTTGTCCCCACTGCTTGTGAGAATTTCAGGAATTCTCTACTTGGGGAAGTTGAATTTTCCCCTTCTCACCATTTGCCCAAGGAGACTTTGCAAATACTTTTTTATTCACTGTTCTTATCCTTCTAGGATTTATCAAGGCATCACTCTGGACAAACCTACAAAATCGCATGCCCTACCCAAGGTTCCAAGTATTATTGTGTTCAGTTAAGCTGTCCATATAAGTTACATTAAGAAATGCACTAGTCAAAATATAAATTTTGTACCAAATAAACATTTTTTGCTTTAGTCTCACACATAAGTTAAAATTTAAAAATATTATCATCTATTTTCAAAACCTTGCAGTATTGACATTCCTTTGTTCTTCTTCAAGAAATAGGCTTCTTGATTAGCAGTATTTCCTTTCCAGTGCCTTAAGTGTTTCATACCTTCACCTTCTCACCTTCATGGTTTCTGCTGAGAAATTCACACACAGTCTTACTGCACTCCCCTTGCATGCTTAGAAAAGCCATGCTCTTTCATCCTCATTCAATATTGCTGGGTAGGATCTTTTTTATTGATTCTATGGACATCTGACCCACCCAGTTGTGGGTAGTAACTTCTGATTAGATGGCTTCCATGGAGTTGTCTCTCCACCCATTTAAGGTGGGGTTGCTTCTTGGAGACCTTTAAAAGGGAACCATTTCAGAAAAAACTTTAGAGCCAACAAAACCCATACCACCAGAGATCTTTGGAGATGCAGAAGGAAAATACTCCCAGGGAGGATGGACCAAGGAGAGAAAGCTAGCAGGCATGGCCATGTGCCTTCTCAGCTGAGAGAGGTGTCCAGAAGCCAGAGACCACAGCAGACATCAGCCAGGTGCCTTCCCAGCTGACAGAGGGGTTCTGGATGGCATCAACATTTCTCACATGAAGGTAATCTCTGGTTGGTGGCTTAATTTAGGCATTTTAATGGCCTTAGAACTGTGAAATTTCAACTTAATAAATTTGCTTTTTAAAAGACATTCCATTTCTGGTATATTGCATTCCAGCAGCTTGCAAACTAAAACAGATTTTGGTACACAGAAGTGGAGTGCTACTGCTGTTTGCAAATACCAAATATATTGGAACTGTGTTTTAAATGGATAAGAGGAAGATTCTGGAAGAGTCGTGAGAGGCTTGATAGAGAAGGCCTAGTATGCTTTGAAGAGATTGTTGGTGGAAATTTGGACTCTACAGATATTTCTGAAAAGATCCTAGACAGAAATGATACATATGTCATTGCAAACTGGAAGGAAGGTGACCCTCATTTTAAAGTGGAAGAAAATTTAGCAAAATTTACTACTGGTCTTAGATGGAAGGCATATTTTAAAACCATGAACTTGGATATCTAAACAGAAGATATTTCCAAATTAAATGTGGAAAAAATGGCCGTTTTTTTCCTTGCAGCTTATAGTGAAATGCAACAAGAAAGAGATAAGTTGAGAACTGAATTCTTGGGTGCAAAGAAGCCCAAAACTGATGGTCTGGACAAGTCAGGCTTCCAAAAAGAGAAGTCGCAGAGAATAGAGCCTTACATGAGGATTTGACCAAACATGGAACCAATCAGCCATTTCAGAAAAAGACAGGCTTGGAGATAGAGTTAGCTAGGAAGGATTTGTGGAAAGTCTTATTGTCTGGTGGTTATGATCACTGCCTAATACATAGAAAACCAACAAGAGTGTTGCAAGATCTGTATAAATGGAACCATTGCCAGTCTGGACTAAAAGGGACAGAAAATGGACAATTTGAAGGGAAAATAACTTCATAGGCAGAACCATGAAAGCTAAGGTCTGAAGCCAAGAATCCTCATGCCAGGAGAGGAGACCCACCCAAGAACTTGGAGAAGGTGAGTTTGCCCTGAAGGCAGAGGTTGGGCTTTCCACCTCAATGTTCTGGAATAATTTTGCCCCAGGCCTTGGAGAGGGTGGACCACATTGCTTGGGGATTGAAAAGAGCCTGGTTGCCACTCCATTGTTCTGGAGGGGTTGAGGCATGTGCCCCAGAGAAAGCACAGAGTCCAGGTGCAGCCCCAATGTTTGGAGAGGGTGGAGCTGAGAAACAGGTGGTCTCCCCAGTATTCCCAAAGGTTGTATTTGGAGAGAGCTGGGTTGCTGCATAGACCCTAAGAAAGAGTGGGACTGCTGTTTTCCAAGTCCCCAAGGATAAATGGCTTTCAGACTTTGAAATCTAATAGAGTTTACCCTGCAAGATTTTGGAACTTGTTTGGGTCTGGTGACCACTGTGTCCCTTCTAATTCCTTCCAATGAAAATGGAAACAAATATTCTCTGACTATTCCTCTTTTGTATATTGGTGGCAGGTAACTTATTCTGAGTTTTACAGGTCCACAGCCAGAGGATAAATTGCCTTGGGACAGACCATGTGTGTAGTTGACTTTCTTGAGATTTTGTACTGTTTCTCACTTTGTATTGAATTTTTTTTCCTAAAATGGTTTAAGATTTTGTGATATTGTGATGGAATGAATGAATTTTGCATTTGGAAAGAACATGTCTTTTGGGGGTCCAAATGATGGAATGTGCCAGTTGAAACTATTGTGTACCCCAGAAAAGCCATGCTCTTTAATTCTCATCCAATAATGCTGGGTGGGATCTTTATCATTGTTTCCATGGAGATGCAACACAGCAAATTATAGGTGGTAACTTTTGTTTAGAAGATTTCAATGGAGATTTGTCTCCATTGATTAAAGGTGGGATTGCTTATTGGAGGCCTTTAAGAAGGAATCATCTTAGAAAAAGTTTTAGAGCCAACAGAGCCCACACATCTTTGGAGATGCAGAAAGAAAACCCCCCTAGGGAGGCTTTATAAAATGAGGAGAGAAAGCTAGCAGACATCACCTTGTGTCCTCCCAGCTGAGAGAGGTGTCCAAAAGCCAGAGACCACAGCAGACACCAGCCAGGTGCCTTCCTAACAGAAGGGTTCTGGACAGCATCAACCTTTTTTTGAGTGAAAGTAATCTCTGGTTGGTGCCTTAATTCGGACATTTTCATGGTCTTAGAAACTGCACAGTTTTAGCTTAATAAATTCCCTTTAAAAAAGGCATCCCATTTCTGGTATATTGAATTCTGGCAGCCTACAAACAAAAACACCTTGTGTGTGATGAATCTTTTTCACTTGATGCTTTCAGAATTCTCTCTTTGTCTTTGACATATGACAACCTGATTAGTGCTTTGCAGTAGGTCTCTTCAGATCTGTTCTGTTTGGGGTATGTTGTGATTCTTGGACCTGCAATTTTATGACTTTCATGAGCTGGAAATTTTCAGTGACTATTTCCTCCATTTTTCTTTCTGCCCCTTTTCCTTTCTCTTCTCCTTCTGGGATACCCATAACATGCATATTCATGTGTTTCATGTTATCATTCAATTCTCTGAGACCCTCCTAATATTTTTCCATTTTTCCCCTACTTGTTCTTTTGTGTGGGGTTTCAGATGTCTTGCCCTCTAGTTCACTAATCCTTTATTCTGCCTCTTCAAATCTGCTGTTATAATTATCCATTGTGTTTTCATCTCTTCTACTGTGTCTTTCATTCCCTTAAGTTTTACCATTTGCTTTTTCAAGCTTTCAAGTCCTTCTTTATGATCATCCAATGTCTTCTTTATATCCTTCATCTCTTTTGCTATATCTTTTCTAAACTCATTGATTTGATTTAGCATGTTTGTTTGAACTTCCTTAAGTAGATGTTGCAACTTCAGTATCTCATTTGAAATGTCAGTTTGTTCCTTTGACTGGATCACATCTTTGTTTTTCCAAGTATGACTTAGAACTTTTCACTCGTATCTTGGTATCTGATTACCTTGATTAGTTTATTTTGGAGGTTATTTTCACTCTATTGCCTAGGGTTTTCATGTTGACTTCCTTTGTTCTCTATTTGTTTTTTGGCATTCAGTTCAACTTATTCCAGACCTCTAGCATAGTTTCCATTTAACTGATCAGTGGTTTTCAGCTCTTGTTTTTATGGTTCTTCCTCTGCCTATGTGGAACTTTTATTTTTTTGAGTAGGCTTTCCCCAGATATAAGCCACCCCGGTTGGAATTTTCCAGACCAGATAAGCCCTGTCTCATGAGGAGGATGTAATCAGTATCAAGCTTCCTTGAGGATGAGACCTGGCAAGTTGTCAAATTTTCTTGTTTAGCCTCCCAACTCTGCTTTTTCTGTTCTTCCCAGCAGGTAGTGCTTGCAGCCCACAGCTTCTCACAGACATAAAGTAGTGCAATAACTTTAATTCTTAGAAGCCCCTGTCCCTGACAGGGGCATGGTTGAGACAGAGGCTGGGGTAGAAGGCAAACTTATGTTGTTTCTGTTTTTCAGCCATTGGAATATTAATTCTTTGAATGTGGGCTGCTACTTAAGCTGCCCCCCTTTTCTTCGGGATGACATGCCCTTTAGGGAATTATCTCCTTCACTTGACTAATTTGTCTCTCAGACCTTTCTTAACTCTGCCCTTGCCTGAGTCAATACTGACAAATGATAATGCCTGAGGCTTTCTCTGAGTTACTTAGAATAGTTAAAAAAAAAAAGAAAGAAAGTCCATTTCAGAGCTAGTCCCCAATCCCCAAGCTTTGCCAGTGAAGAGCCAGAGTGGTACTCAGCTTTATGTGCACTTTTCTTGGAGCACAGCCCTTTTTTCCAGTATTCTGAGCTTGGTTTCTCCAAAAGCCTCTGTTTTTCCCCATCAGCCCTGCCTTCTCTGCTAGGAGAGACCTTAAAGTTCTTTTCCTGCTTGCTCTGGATTTATCTGTGTTTGGAATATGTATTCAATTGTCCAAATTTCTTAATTAAACCTGCAGTTGGAACTTGTTTGAGTTACCTTTTCTTGCTCCTACTAGAGACCACTTCTTTTTCCCATGAGAAGTGCCTCACTACCATGCCACTGAGGGAGAGGCACAGCCTTCCACGCTTTGGGACTTTAATTATAGTTTTGCACTGTGATCTCAATCCTTCCACCCATTCCAGACTGCTGTATGTGCTCCCCAAACAGTTGCTCCATACAGTTCATGGCTATTTAATAGCTGCTCTAGAGGACTAATTAAATCCCCCACCCCACTGTGCCCCCATATATGATTGACTTTTGAGCATCCTGAAATGTATGCTTCATGCATTCTATTCAGTTCTAATTATCTACAGTCAATGGGAAAGACAGCATGGAGTGTTTTGTTCTTTCTGAACTGGAATTGAAAGTCTCCATCTTATTTAATTATATATGAGAATGAGGAAATACATATAATCTAAGAACAGGAGCATTGTGGACATTTTCAAATTGATTATAATTATTTAGTCAGCAACTTAAACTTTATCTGAATGTTTCAGCTTTTTGGGGTTAGTGGGGGAGAAGTCAAGTCACTTTTCAAGGAGGAAGCTGAAATGTAGGCCCAGTATATATAATGTATAATAAGTCAATCCTGAACCATGTGAAATCTCTTGTACACTCTTGGTAGAGACTTCCACACGGCCTTGCTCTAGAGAATGGCAGTGGGCGCGCTAAGACAGTGTAATGTCAGATCCCAAGGACAAGTCTCGCCACACTGTGGCAGGTGCTTTTCCTATTCTGGCATGGAAACAGATGTCCAAAGTTATATTCATGTGGTTACACTCTATAAAGGACTATCAGAAGAATCACACAGACTCAACGCTCAAGCCCTGAACTCACTGACGGGCTGAAGAGTGTTAGATGTTGAGATGGTCTCCAAGCTTGCTTTCTTCACTTGAACTTGAACTATCTTCACCAGGCACTGTTTTGATGTCCCTGCCCCATTTAAAATGTTGTCATGGTTTCTGCCCTAGTTTCCTGGGAGCTATGAAAAACACCCTATATTGGGTTGACTTAAACATAGGAATTTATTGGCTCACTGTTTCCGAGGTTAGAAGGCCTGTTTCCTCCAGGGGCAGGCAACATTCTGGCTAGCCAGCAACACTTGGGTTCCTTGGCATTTCCATGACCTGGTAATGTTCTCTCCTTTCTCTTCTGAGTTATGCTGACTTCCAGTTTCCAACTCCTTCCCAAGGCTTTTATCCATAATGCTTCCAGCATTAGGATTAAAGCCCATCCTCATTCAGATTCTCACACTTTAACTAAAAATAACATGTTAGAAATTCCAGTTTACAATGGGTCCACACCCAGAGGATTGAGTTAAGATTGAGAGCACATATTTTTCTGGGGTACATAACTCAATCTGCCACAGCTCCCTATATAACTGCGGTGGTTTGGACCTATGTACCCCAGACAAACATGTTCTTGGATTTAATCTATTCCTATGGGTATGAGCCCTTTAAAATAAAATCTTTCGATGAGGTATGGTGTGGCTCAGGCTAAGCGTTAATCCTATTACTGAAGGCCTAAAAGGAAAGTCCCAGAAAGGGAAAAAAAAGCCACAAAGAGAGCAACCAGAACCCGAAAGTCTCTGGAACCTGGAAGAGCAGGGCAAGGCCAGAAGAGATGGCCATGTGCATTGCCATGTGACAGAGACACCCAGGAATAAAGATCACCAGCAGCCAGCCTCAGAAAGCCCAATCTTCAGACAGGAAGCATTGCCTGGATTATGCCTTGATTTGGATTTCTCCTAACTTCAAACTGTGAGGCCATAAATTCCCTCTCTTTATGCTCACTATTGCATGGTATTTGCTTGAGCAGCCAAGAAAAATAAAGCAATCACTTTGACTAAATATCAAGGCCATTTACCAACTTCTTCTGCCATAAATTGAATAATACAATATTTTTTCACATAATTACTGTCCATCTACATGTAATTTGTTGGCTGATCTACAAATACCTCCATAGGTTAACTTTCTCACTTCAAAACACAAACACATTAGCAGACAAAACTTTTTTTTCGATACTTATACTTGAATATTTATTAAGAGTCTTTTAACTTCTTTCCATTCCCTGATGAGAGTGCATTTGGAAGATGAAACCACCTCCTCCATTTTGGCATGCACTTTCACTTTTACTACGCTTCCTCCAATTTTATGGAAAGAGGTAACCCTTATTCTCTCCAAGTTTGTTTTCTTAGCATTGACTACCTGTCTTTCTTAACTCATCACGGTAATTATTTATCAGTAGCTGATTTTCTCCTCCATATTTAATTTTTTTTTTTATCTCTCTTTGACTCTCCATTGGCTCTACCTGCTCAGGTTTATCTCCAGCTTAAAAATATATTCCTGAGACACAGTTAAGGGTCTCCTTTTAGTTACTGGTTTATTTTTTTCCTTGAAAGAGCTGACCACATTTGCTATTTTCACATTCTACCTTTCTAAAAATTTCTTCAATCCACTGGACCTGGCTTTGTCTTCAATCAGTCTGCTTTCTCTTAGTGGTAAATGGTCAACTCAGAATAATCTGCAGTAATTTATTCAATTTATCTCACGTTACACAAACAAACAGAATAATAAAACTAATAACTTTACCATCAATGTGATTAACTTGAAGAGTTAATCTTTTTTTGAACACATAGTCCTTCAATTTCCCATTGTCCACTGAAAAAATAATTGCAATTCGCTTCCCAGTGCCTGCTCATGTAAAAAAAAGTTGTATTCATAAAGCTGGAACATATAGGTATTATACACTAGTCTCCATCTCCTTTAATCCTCACTTATTCTTAGCTCCACAGTTACCTGTGTGTTTAAGGCTTACTATCAGTCTTCATGTCAATGCATTCTAGTATTCTGATTTTCTGGTTCTGTTCTCTAGAGAATTCCTCAGAAAGGGCTCATTCCTGAGTTTTTACTCAGGAATGTGAATAACTGTTTATCTGTGCACTTTATCTATGAAAGTGATTTTTGCTGGATATAAAATCCCTGCTCACAGTTTTTTCCTTAAATATTTTAAATTAGTTATTCCATTTTCTTCTGGCATAAAACATTGTTTTCAAAATAATTCAACTGTAATCTAATTCTAGTTCTCTTTTCTGTATAAGTCAATTAACTCTTTTGGCTTAGGCACCTTTTACTTTAAAACCCAATGATTTCCAAGAACATGTTTTGGTGTCGGTCTTTCTGGGTGACATTCTCAAGTATATTCATATTTGTCCTGCAGTTTCAGATATTTTCAGGCTCTTCATTCATTTCCTTGGGATTCCTCTTCTTGCAGCTGGCACATATTTGCCAACTTACAATTTCATTACTTTCATTTTTTCAATTTCCTATTTAAAAGCTTACTCCATTTCAACAACATTTTTAAGGCATAATTTGTGGTTACTTGCTCTTTTGTTCTCTCTAATTAAGTTTTATTTATAATTGTTTCCTGCGCTCTGTTGCCTCATTTCTGAGATTTTCTAATTCTGATTTACAGTCTCCTTTTATGTCTCATATAATTTTCTCAATGATTTTTTGGGTCATTTTTAAATTAGAGATTACAGTTTTGATCTATTCTGTGATCGTATCTTCCTGACATGCTTCCATTGTCAGTAGGCGCAACCATTTATTTTCCTTTTTCTTATAGTAGATTTGCAAGGACATTTTACCTATATACATCTTTATTGCTCATTTTTATGTGAAATTATTCTTCTGAACTCTGCGGAGGAGGGTTGAGCCAGGGTAATTTTTTTAAAAATGATATTATACACTTTATTTTTGGCATTTTAAATTAAGTATAATTATTGTAAAGCCTGTGTTTGTATAGTAAGTTACATTAAATTAAGTATAATTATTGTAAAGCCTGTGTTTGTATAGTACGTTACATAAACCAATTTAAGGAAAAAATCTACAGATACAGATAGTATTTCTAAAATTTTAACTATTAAACACTAATTCAAATACCATTTGATTGGCTATCAAGACTATTTAGAAAGTTATTAGAAACATCAACTTTGCTATAGTAATGACCTATGTTCATGGTAACTTTTTAAACTTGGCAGTTTCCTCTTCTGTTATTTTCAGATAGCATTACAAAATATGGATGACTTTCATTCAGAAATTTTTATGTGTTCCCCTCCCCTTCTTACTCTTGACCTTCTCTTTCCTGTGAGAAATGCTTCCCTGTGAGTTAAGAAGGTCCTGTGACTTAAATTTTCCACTTCTGTTTGGTTCAATGTTGGTTCTACTTCCAGAGATTTCTGTGGGCCCTCTTCTGGAAGTGAGCTTTGGAAGACTGTTTTTGCATTTTTGTAGTTATTCAACTACTTTAGTCCCTTTAACATTTAATGCAGGCTCCTGGCGCTCACCTAGTATTGAATTAGGCAAAAATAGTCTTACTAGTTTTAGTTATTATTATTAATTTGGGTCACAGTGCTTTCCAGTGAATACCTGACTGTTATTTTGGAATTCTGTCATTTTCAGTTTCATCAGACACTCTTTGCTTTCTTTTACATTTTTGCACAAAGATTGATCATATGCAGATTTATGGATTTGGAGATATTCCTTCACCCAATTGTGGTTTTGTGTTTGCCTATAACTGGGTATCTTGTTTTGTTGGAAATGTTGTTCATGGCTTTTTGGTTTTGCCATCTAGATGCTCTTCTGTTTATGCTGGAATTTGAGGAAATTTAAAAATGATGTCATCAAGGCTACCATTTTATTAAAATTCTTCCACATAACCAGAATTTTAAATTTTATCTGTGTTTTTAAAATTGATATTTGAGTTTACTGATACACACATTTGCACTGATGTGTGAGAGGGATTAGCATTAATAGAATTTACCATGTAATGGGAAATATTAAGTATGCATACTTTGGAACACTATTGATCCTACATAAGGGTAAGCGGTCAATAAATTGATAAGAATAGAGGTGTTTCTGCAGTCACCTGTGCCCAGGGAACTCTAGGGTTCAATGCTGGTGTGTGAGTGGCCTTAGGGTCTGGCCCCAACCATCACAGAGCTGGTCTGGAGCAGCCATGTAGGAACCTCAAGGCTATCATAACAGAGACGCAGCAAACTTCAGTGCTTGCTGGTGCCACCTTGGCAAACCAGTTGCCCTGTTCACCACCTGTGCTTCACGGCACGGTGTTAACTGGTTACCTACATGGGACATACAGTATGGAAGATGCTAGAGCACAAGAAAAAAGTGAGATATGTAGGGTCCCACAGTTACTGAGAGACAGAGTCTTGAGCCTGGTGAATACGTCCATACACTTTCTTTGCTGTTGGTGCGATTACTCTTGTTAGCAAACACGTCCACCCTGGTGGCAAAGTGGGGCCCTGAGAGCAGATTCCTCTGAATCAGGCCAATGAGAGCATTTGCCTTTTCTCTGGCTCCCATTTCTTCGACGGCTTGGCACTTCCCAGTCCTGGGACCTGCAAACTATGGAATATAGCCCACCTTCTGTTTCATAAGAGAAGTTTTATGGGAACACAGCCACTAAAAATAGAACATGGATGCCCCTGTACTCTCATGATATGAGGGGGGAGTTGTTTTCATCTATTGAGGAACGGAAAATGTACATCACAGAACTTGCTATAATAACGCCCCTCCAAAAAAAAAAAATCCAGAGCTTTATCAACATTTTTGCTTTTGTTTTTCATTGGGAACTCATTGTCCCCTTTCCCTTTTTTTTTTTTTCCATTCTCTTTCTGTGACATTAAGAAAAAGTACAGGCTCAACAGATAAGAACGCTTGCCTGCTGTGCCCGAGTACCCAGGTTCGGTTCCTGGTGCCTGCCCAAGTAAAAAAAATAAATTAATTAATTAAAAAAAAAGTACAGTTGTAAAGGATATTTAGATTTAATCTCCTAACACAAATTTCCATAAAAAGTGCATTGGAAAATAATTGTAGAAAAAGAGCAATGAAAGATAAAAATAAACACCAAAGCAAATTTAAAAGTAGAGTTTCAAAAAAAATAAAAGGGAAAGGACCGATTAAGTTTTTATGCTACATTTTCTATGTACTTGCTTTTGGAGTAAATTGTTTTAGGAAGAACCGGGCCATGATGTTCTCCTTGGTGTGTTGCCATTCATGAATATTCCAGGAAAGAACAGCATGAAATTTGCCCTACATTTTTTTGCTAAATTTCTCTAATTTTTATTCTTCTAGAGCTATTTTATACTTTAGCTGAAGACAAATTTTGCCTTTTTCCCAGATATCAACTTGGTCTCTCCACTCTTCAGTTACTTCAATGTCTTATCCCCAAGAGGCTTTTTTTTTTTCTTCCCCAATCCTATGACAAGCATTTCCTTTAGAATATCATCCCTTAAGGTCTGTTTTCTAAAGAAATACGGAATTGGTGCTTGCTTTATGTTTTGCTGAGAACCGAATGAGCAAATAAAATGATTAGAAGTGAGTTCCATCTCTGTGATCAGTGGGTGTTAAACAAGAAATAGAAGAATCAAATGAATAGGCTATAAAAATTAAATTCTTTGCACTAGCAAAGTTAATTGCTTTTGTTTAAGTCTAGAAAGAGAGATCCCTCTTAGTTAAGAAATAATAGGCTTGTCGTTCAGGAAAACACTTCTGAAATAACTTTTGTTTCCCTATAAAGCAGGTGCAATACAAAATATTTTATCTAATTCTTTAACATGACTTGGTTGCATAGGGATCTCTTTTTCTTAGAATAAACAGAAAAAAATTAAGTAACAGGCTCTGCTTATGTTATTACAATTTTCCAGAAGTTTCCAACATAAAATTTCTATAAAGCAGTTGTGACCAATTGCCTTCTATGAAGGCAAAGAATGTATTCCCATTTTCTAATACAAGAATTGTTTTCATTATAAGTACTTAATTAAAACAACTTTGGCAATTATCTCTGCAATGACTGATCGTATACAATTCAAATCTTAAACATTTTTTACATTGAACTTTCCATCCTGAATTTAAAATAAAAGTGTGTCTTTGAAACTGTGAGATAATTACACATTTTAACATAAGCCTATCTTGAAACTCATTTAGGGCTGCGGCTAAGTCTGATTTCGGGATATAATTTATTTTTAATCCTACAAGTTTTAAATATTTCATGCATAAATTAGAGAGTGACTGGAATTGCAATATACTTGAAATTACTGTAGACCTTTGTTTCAAAATATCAGATAATGCTCAAGATATTGAGCAAGGGCCTCTGGGAAGCTTTCCTTAGCCCTTCCCTCCCGATGGGTCTCTTGCCATCCCCTCCACATGCACTATATTATGGTGATTTGACATTCCCTGAGAACCAGTGGCAGTCAGTGTCCTAGGAGGTGGAGCTAAGGAAGCCACCAGGACATTGACCTGGTCTTTGAAACTTCTCTGAAAGTTTAAGTAAGTTCTATAATATGTTTCTTTTCACTTAAAGGCGTTGGCTACGAAAAAATCATACCATAAACTTTATAACGTAAGTGGCCATAGAGTATTTGTAAATAAAACTAATAATAACAATTTAAAAATCAGGCTGATTACTATGTCCCACCCACAGAATTTCTGACTTAGTAGTTCTGCCACGGAAGCTAAGAATTTCTAGTAAGTTCCCAGGTGACGCTGAAAAAAAAGTATACCACAGTTGTCAGAATAGGATTGAAATTTCAATAAGGAAATTCTCCCACAATATTTAAAACATGATGCCTCATTTCCCTTAAAAAACAAAATCTTAGTAGTTTATTATTGTGAAATAAAATGCTGATATGTGATACATAAATGAGTGATAAGAATACTCTACATTTCACAGTTTGTTTCGAAAATTTTGGTGACAGATTTTAGACGGTGAAATACAATTAAAGGAGTTATTGGGAGATGTGCCAACAATTGTTTTGTACTGAGTAGACGTTTATCAAGGTCATAAAAACATGGTAATGTTTAATTAATGTGGAAAAACCTAATTCCTTTCAGCTTTTTAGGTTTTTGTGAAAAACAAATACCAGTTATTGCAAATATGGTATAGGGAACATGACAGGGGCTAGTAATATTAGAAGAATTGCCAGCAATTGGCCTAACTTCTTATTTCTCAAACGTAACAGGCTCAGAACAATGAGAGACTTCCTCAGGCCACACAGCTCATTAGAGGCATGGTTAGTACCTGGAATATGTGACTTTTCCTGTCAGTGTACTTTCTCAGCATCTATCTGCCTCCTAGAGATGTTTCTACAAACTCGAAACTGTGTAGATGAGTCAGGTTGTTGTACAAACAGATACGAATCAACTCGGGGGTAAGACAGTGGAGATTCTTGGGGAAAGAGGGGAGTGCCATCTTTGAAAGCATTAAGATTCAAACATTTAAAGCATTATGACGTCTAAATAAAATATGTCGTAGACCCATTGGTTGCTTTTTTTTGACATTTTAAAGAAATGTTCTAACCTTTTAGAAATCTTTAGTATCTAAATGGGTTCATATAAATGTGTTTATTCCTAGGAATGCAATTTGAATGAGAGGTTAGACTTTTTTTTTGCTATTTTAAACAGTGACGAGTAACTGACCGCATACCTATTATTGCTAGGTTTTACATTTTTTAGTGTTTGTTTTTTATTGATAGCTTTGGGGGCATTTTAGGAAGTCTGTTTAATCCATCCAGTCCATCGGTGGTCTCAAGTGTCAAGGGCTTTGCTGGAGGGCTGTGTGATGCCTGACCAAGCCGTAAAGCTTCATGCTTTTTGATGCTACAGTGAAACGAAGCTTTGATGCTTGAGAACTTGCCTGCAGAAAGTAAATGGTAGCTCTAAATGTGTATTGTTTCCCAATTTTATAAAAGGAATTTCTTATTCAAATATAAACACCTCAAAAATCTTGAGTACAATAGTCGAACCCAACCCTTAATATATTTAAGCCTCATGTCACAACTTTAGAATCGGTTTAATCTGTTTCCGCCATGAGTCATGCATTTATTACAATGTTTAACCATTGAGTTGTTCCAAAATCAAAACAGTTTTTCACCAATGCTTTTATACCAGAATAAGCACAACTGGGGAGAGATGCAGGTTAGATGTTTAGTGACTTCATTGGCAAATATTTATTGAGTATTTAATTTTGTACAAGACCTCGGGGAAGGAATGCAATAGGTTAAGCTCCTTTGTCATGAAAGAAAATGACATGAAATCACTGAAAAAAAAATAGCAATAGAAGCAACTGAATTAGAAGTGTCAAATGTGTACCAGAGTGTTTATCAGGGATTAGTAGAATTAAGGGAACACTTCAGCCTGATATTAAAAAGCTGGGATAGTTTTAGAGAAGAGGAGGACATTCCTGGTGAAAAGGGGAAAAGCACCTACAAGGGCATAACCATGGGGCTCACCTTGATTTGGGTTGTGGGAGGATGACTCAATTATCCAGAGGGTTATGAACCACTAAAGGTATTGTGGAAGGAAGACGCGTATGTGTTAGGTATCTACAATGTGCCAGGAAAATGCTGAATTTACTTGCAATGAGCTTCTAAGTAGTGGGACAATCCCCATTGTATAGACTAGGGAAGCTGAATAAGGCTCACGAGAACTGAGGAGATTTGCACATGATTTACCACTGGAGTTTTCGTGTCCAGTACTGAGGCCAGTACTCTCCCCATGGAAATGTACCACCCTTTCTCTGTGCAACTTTGGGCTGAAAATGTAGAAGCCTTATGAGACTGTAGGCTAGTATAATCTTTCTGATTTTTTTGTGTTCCTCAAAAACGAGGGTGTTACTATTATTTTATTTTTCTGGTGAAGTACACCTGCTTCTTTTATGTTTCCAGTACTCATCATTCTCTGAAGTTTTCTCATTTGTTTTCAGATGTTTTATCCTTACTGGCTTCCTCCAAAGAAGGAAAGCTCTTTAAGGGCAAGGGATCTTTTTTTTTTTTTGAGGGGGGTGTGATCCTCTTTAATTTTTCTTTTTTTCTGAAAAATAACATATATACAGAAAAAACAATAAATTTCAAAGCACACCACAACACTTAGTTATAGAACAGATTTCAGAGTTTGGTACCAGTTATAGTTCCATAATTTTAGGTTTTTCCTTCTTGCTGCTCTAAGATACTGGAGACTAAAACGAATAATGTAATGATTCAGGAGTCATACTCATTTGTTAAATCCTATCTTCTCTTTTACAAAGCTCTACTTTCTCCTTTGATCTTTTTTTAAAAATATAAATATATTTATTATTTATATATATCATATATTCACATACCATGTGTGCTGGTTTGAAAGGATGTCTGTTCCCTAGAAAAGCCATGTTTTAATCTAAATCCTATTTCATGAAGGCAGAATAATCCCTATTCAATACTGTATATTTGAAATTGTAATCAGATCATCTCCCTGGAAAAGTGATTTAATCAAGAGTGTTTGTTAAACTGGATTAGATGATGGCATGTCTCCACCCATGTGGGTGGGTCTTGAGAAGTTTCTAGAGCACTAACTTCTAGAAGTTTCTAGAGTAGAGAGGAAACAATTTGGTGAATGAAGGAGATTCAGAGAGAGCAGAGAATGCTGCAGCACCATGAGGCAGAGTCCACCAGCCAGTGATTTTGCAGATGAAGAAGAAAAATGCCTCCCGGGGAGCTTTATGAAACAAGAGAGAAAGCTAGCAGATGATGCCGTGTTTGCCATGTGCCCTTTCAGCCAAGAGAGAAACCCTGACCGTATTAGCCATGTGCCTCCTCACTTGAGAGAGAAACCCTGAACTTCATCAGCCTTTTTGAATCAAGGTATCTTTCCCTGGATGCCTTTGATTGGACATTTCTATGGACTTGTTGTAATTGAGACAGTTTCTTGATCTTAGAATTGTAAATTAGCAACTTATTAAATCCCCCTTTTTAAAAGCCATTCTGTTTCCAGTATATTGTATTCTGGCAGCTAGCAAACTAGAACATCATGTAATTTTCCAATGTGTACAATCAATTCACAATATCATCATATAGCTGTGTTTATCATCACAATTGACCTTTTGTGAAAAATAACATACATACAAAAAAGCAATACATTTCAAAGCATATCCCAACAATTAGTTGTAGAACAGATTTCATAGTTTGACGTGGGTTACAATTCCACATTTTTAGGTTTTTACTTCTAGCTGCTTTAAGATACTGGAGACTAAAAGAAATATCAATATAATGATGCACATCTCTATAATGATTGAACAAGGGCAAGGAATCTTTTTAAACATCTTGTTTGTTGCTGTGTTCCCAGAGCCTATGTTTGTCTCTGGCACATAGTAGATAGTCAATAAACTCTGTCAAATAGAACAAATAAGCATAATTAAAAGGTGCATATATCTGAAGGTATTTTTATTTGTCTGTTGAGGCTTTCCTCAATCACAATGCACCAAGCATGTACCAAAGATCTTTCTTGTGTCCGTGTTTTCTGTTCTTGAAATACAATTTCTACCATTAAATTACTTATAGTTCAAAAGGAGAAACAAATAAATGAAAGTACAACTACAATAATCGATGACAGGGGTATGAGAGAAATGAGCATTGGCATTTGGAGCTCCACTGGTGAGGTTGCACTAGAATAATCTCAGAGGGAAGCCATCATTTCTTCTTCAATTGAGATAAAGGAAACCCCCAAGGCCTCATTGCCACATAACCCTATGTTTGTACTTATTAGAGAGAGGAGATACCAATAAAGATATATCTTAAATATTCTGTGATGGAATGTCAGACAAAGTACCAAATTTCAAAATTTATTATTTTTTATTTTTGTATGTTTTTTTTGGTGCATAGTCTGGGAATCGAACCCGGGTCTCCTGCATGAAAGGCGAGCATTCTGCCACTGAACCGTCCATGCACCCTATTTTTGTCCACGTAATAAATGAAATGTGACATGAGAACAAAACAATGAAAATAAATAATGACGTGTACCTAGCATTTCCCAAAACTGTCTTTGCTTTCTATTTCATTTATATTTTTGGAAATTTTTCAGATATGTTTATTGGCCAGTAAGAATGGCTTCTGTGCAGTAGATGGCTTGCTGGGTGTCTCCTTCCCATCCCAGAGCCTTGAAAATAATTTTTCCATCTGTCTCCATGCACTTTCCAGAGGTCTGTGTTTACAAATATAGTAGAGTCTGAGATCCTGTTTGGTATAATTTCAATTCCTTTATGGCCCTTTTTATACCCTTCAGCAATATATACTTGTAAGCACCATCACTGAAAGGTGGGTTTATGTTTTCATATGTATCCCTGGTCTCCCCTGTTTGAAAATTTAAGCAGGAAATTTATAGGATTTAAGTCAAAGTGCCCTATAGGGAGTCTTAACAGTCTTCATAGTGTGATAGAAACATATTGAGGCTGTGTTGCTTCTGTTTGAAGGTAATCTTGGGATTTTACTGTTTTGTAAATTAAAGAAAGGGATTGATACCGTAAATTTACCCTGGAATTCAATAAAGGTAAGAGTGATTTCTACAAAGGAGGCATCTTATATAAAAGAAGATTTTATATTGACCTGAAATATAAACTATAAACTCCCCTCCACATCCCCTGAGTTAAAAATAGATTGGCTGGGTTGATATCAGTTTCTTTCACATTAATTTTGGGGGGTAAAAGGGGATGTAGAGAGGGAACCAGAAAGCCCTTAATTGAATATGAACCCATTTATTTTGCATGTTTTGGATGTAACATTTAGGAATGGAGAAAACACTGAAAACCCTTTAAACCATCAAGTGATTTGAAGAATGGGACAGTTTGGCTTATCTTTCTGTGTTTGAGATCCCTTTTCCTTTGACCCAGTTTAGGTTGTCATTGCCCCTAGGTAAGAAGGAAGTTTTATTGGTGAAGTGGAGAGCATGAGAGACCAGCTGGGGGCGGGGGGAGTAGACTTTGAAGCCATAGAATTGATCTTATGCTTTTCAAAGAGAGATATGTTCTGGGACTTTTTCTTTCATACTCTTTTCAAATATCATGAGTAAAAATTTGAGATCAGATTTGACTTCTCTTATTCTATTTCTCCCTCTTTTTCTTTCTTTTCTTCATCTTTTTCTCTCTCTTTTTTTTTCAGGATGTACTGTCTTGCTAATAGATAAGGGCTAAATTTAACCGTATAAAACTTCATTTCTTAAAGCTTTAGTTATTTGCTTCTGTCTTTTAAGAAATATATGGAATACCTATTGGTATCTTATTTTCTTCAAAGTGCCTTACATGTATATTATTTCAACTATTCCATTTAAAAAAATAAATTCTTCTTTTGAAACCAAAATTAAATGGTCATTCTTTCCTTCAGGGTTAATTTTTGTAGCTATATGATTTTGGTCTGCACAATTATTCTTTCATGCCCTCTAATGGCAGCCTGAGGAAACATCAATGGGCATGGTTTGGAAAATAAACTTATACAGAAAATAAGCAAGAGAGTCACTCAAAGATTTTAATATAAATAAATTTCACACACCATATATTTTTGCTGTGGGAAAATGACCATATGTTCACTTACTAAACTTTGGAAAGTAGATCTTCTGGTTGGTTTGCCATGGTTTTTAAGGACTCCCTTTATTTGGATAACTATTTTAAAGAAACTATTTGCAGTTGTTACTTTATATTCTTGCATGATTCTCCTAGGGTGACAGATATCTTTCAAAAGTGTTTATTTGTTTTGGAATTAGTAAATATATAGGTACCTGTAGTCATACATAGACAGATATATCTTCTTTACAAAAAACAGCTTTGGGTTTATTGTCAGGCATGACTGCGGGTAAAGACTGGGAAAGAGAGACTCAGACTTGTTTATTTAGGAGCTTTACGGTATTACTTTCAATGGCATTATGGGGCAAATCTAGTCTATGGTGCAAAAATCCCATTTCTTTTCACTGTTTTGGCTCTGTGAGTCTTGGGAACAGCTGGTGAAGGTGGCCTGAACCCAAACACGGTGGCCCATCAGAGAAGATTCACTTTCAAGTTTAAACGACCCCAAGGAAAATTCTCACCACTTCTTAAAAATGTTCTCATATTGACTGGTCCCATCTATGAACTAAAAGCAGATTTTTAAAAATTGATTTTTCTCTTTGCTCCTTATGTTTGCTGTTCTCTTCATGTTTCTTCCTATCTTGAGACTATTGCCTTATATCCCATGTATTTGTCCTGCTTCAATGCCATCCCAGGAATAGTAGCTTTTCTTTTGTTGATAGCAAGAAACAGAAGGAAAGCAGTTTTTCCTTTCAATATGTCTTGCTTTAGGAAACTCTGTTCTGCCCCAAAAGAATTACATTGTCTCTGCGACATGTTGTTAGAAATGCTTCTTGCTTAAGGTGTTAACCTGGAATAATACTTACAAACATTAATAGAACTAGATGTTTTTAAGAACATATCCTAAACAAGACATTCGTAACTATTTTTGTCTCCTTGTAAAAATTTAAAAGTTCTGTGAATTAGATGATATTATACCAAATATCAGCATATTCTCCAGAATTATGTATAATAGAAAGTAGATTGAAGATACAGGGGTTCTTTGAGACAGGGGAATGTAGCATTAATCATAATAGCTACTGTTTATTGGACGCCATGATGGGCCAGATTCTATGCATCTCACCTCAAGTCTTTAACTTTGCCAAAAGGTGTAACTGCTGTCATTTGACTCCATAAAACTGAGATTCAAAATGGTTAAGTGACTTTCACAGGGTCACGGTGCTATCAGGAGGCAGAGCTGGCTTGATCTGACTCCAGTGAGACCTCAGTGAGAAGGCTGTGGGAGAATCTGGAGCAGTGGTTTGGTTTGATTTTTAGTTTTCTCTTTATTGCATTTCATAACTTCTGTATGGTCTCTGTCTTCAGTTTTAAATTTGTATTCATATTTGGGATGACAGACAAGCATAGCAGTAGAGTTTAAAGAATTAAACCTTTGAAGGTTGAGCTGAGTTCAAATTTGGGCTCTGCTAGTTGCTAGCTGTGAGACATTCAATGAATTGATTAATCTCTATCTATCCATAGAAAAGGAGGCTAATATAGTCACAGATTCATAGGAGTGCTGTGAGGAATAAATAAAATACACTGTTTAGCTCATGGCAAACCCTTTATAAATGATGGCTATTATTTTGTTGATAATTTTGAATTCCATAGATATATTTTTTATTATTTATTTATTTTTATACACGGGCAGGCACTGGGAAACAAACCCAGGTCTCCGGCATGGCAGGTGAGAACTCTGCCATTAGGCCACTGTCACACCGCCCTAAAGCTTAATGATTTTAAGGCTTAATGATAAAATTTTAAAGCTAGGAAAGTAAAAAATTGTATGCCTTATATGAATATGATTATCTAGACAGCCCTTGCTGACTGCAGGTATTACCACAAAGCAACACTTTATTCTGTTTCATCTTTGGATAAATAAAGGCTCTGTGTTAAGAAATCAAACTCAAGATTTGTATTTTGATTCATGACTTTTAATTATTATTATTTTGTTTTCACAAACTAAAACTCTAATAAGCCACTGCTTATCTATCTACCTATCTATCTATCTATCTATCTATCCAATGTGCAAGTGAACTAAAGTAAATTTCTTCATCCACCAACTCTATGACATTGTCCTAGTTCGTAATATCTGGAGAGACCTCAGTGCTGTCTGAAAGTAACTGAGGAGAGGAACTCTGACTGGGGAAGATGGAGGGGTGCTGTTCTTTGTACGGAGCACTTTAAATGCATCATTTAATAGGAAACAAGAATCCCATGATGGGTCAGTGTGTTTTTTTCACCCATTTTACAGACAATGAACCTGAGATTTAAGAGAAAGGAAGTGCCTTGACCCAAATCACACAGCTTGATCAGAGGCAAGCCAGAGATCTACCTCCAGAGTCAGTGCACAAAACCCCAAATCTAAGTTGCTTCCTGTGTCCTTCTCGTTGCTAAATCAAGCCTTTCTTCTTTTCAAAGTGGCCGTTTACAGATACTCAGATGAAACGGAGGTGATGCAGAGAACTGCTTCAACTATTGGGGTTAATAAAGGGAAAACACAAAAGTTAAACTTTCTAAAATTTGAAACACTGCTAACTTCTCCCTACCACCCCAATTCCTGAAGAATCATTCATTTCAATGAATGGTGTTATCAAATTAGCAATTATTAGGTGACAGGACTTACTAAGAGTGTGGTGAATTATTTTCTTCTTTTGCATTTGAGTGCATCCTCAGGGCCCCTAGAAGAAAGGATTGCTGTTATTTTAAGTAGGTTTGCATGTTGCTGGGGGTAGATTGTTATGTTATTGCCCCTTATTTGGATAGATTACATTTTCTTTTATTTTATGTCTGAAAAGAGGAGTATAGATAGCCTATTTCTATCCCTTCTAAGTATGCAGCTGTCTTATTGATTACCCCGGAGGAACTTGCTGACTTCAATAGGTGACATAAGGAGAAGAAAATTTTCCTGTGCCAACGGCGAAGAGGTATATGTCTTCTCCATCCTCCAGCCATGCAGACCACCAAGCATTTTTCATTATGCATCTGCTTCCTCTATTTAAGTCATTTTGTTATCTCCAAATAACTTTTAGTGCTTCCCAATGCAGTTGCAGTTTGTGGCCTCAGCAAGTTAACTATAAATCTTAATACACTGATTTTTAGTAGTGTGAGGTCGCTTGGGTCTTTCTCCTAAGATGAACATAATCAAGCACTGCATTTTGTTAATTTCTGGTTCTATTTTATGTTTTTCTTTTTCTTTTTATTAGAACAGAAGTCAACTTTAAAAATAAAAAGGCCCACATCTTAGACTATTTGAAACTTAATAAAGTTCACTTACATTTTAATCTGGCTTTCTGAAACAGCATCATCAGCTTTGGGGGCCTTGAGTAATCTTGGGGAGTAAGAAAGAACAATGAGTGGTTGTAATGCTAGTTTCAAATCCTGATTCTTCCATTTGATAGCTTTGGGAAGTAATTTGCCACTGCAAGATTTAGCTTCTTTATTTATAAGCAATGATAATAATTTCCTCTTTCTTATCTCCCAGGGCTCTTGTGATGGCTAAATAAAGTAGTGTATAAAAGCACGTTATGAACCATCTAACTCCCATTAGTATCAAGTATTTCTGTTATGTTCCTCCCAGGCATATATAACTAATTTTAGAAGTGCCAGTAGATTTATTTTTCCTGGTTAACAAGAAGAGTTAGTAAATATGCTTCGAACCCTAGTGAGTGAGTATCATGGGTTAAACACCTGTAGAGAATTTTCCAAATTCTATGTCCCCAGTAAGGAGGAGGACCTTCCAGTAAGCCCTCAGCAGCCCGAATCCTGAGCTCATGCATTTCGTCAAGTGTTCTGTGCAGACTCAGTTATTTTCTTCATGGACCATGGTGTGAGAAAGTTGGGAAGCCTTATTAAGATTATTAAATACCAAAGGAATATGTATTCCTTTTTTGTTTGTAGACTGTAATCTGGTAGAACAGCCTGATTGGATAATTTAAATGACTTAAGAACTATTAAGAAGTAAAATATCTAGTTTGAAAAACTGAAGTTCTTCTTGGATACAACTATAATGAGGGTCTATAGGAAAGATTAAAATTGGAGGGAATAAAATGAATTTAAAGATTTGGCTTTAACTATGTGTTGCTTAGAGAAGGAGGTAGCCCATGACCAAAATTGTGGATAGATGAGAAAATGTGCAGAAGCCAAGACTGAGATGGCCCTGGCTGTATTCTGAATGGTCCAAATAAAACTGCTATGAGTGATGAATTTAAAGATTCATGTTGGGTTTATCTGTGAGACAACAGTGAATGTTATACTGAAGAGTCTGGATTTATCAACAGTATTAGTTTCTTCCTGCTGCTGTAACAAATTACCACAAACTTAGTGGCTTAACTCAACTCAAATTTATGATTTCATAGTCCTGGTAGTTGGAAGTTTAAAATGGGTTGACAGGGCCACATGCCTTCTAGAGCCTCTGGAAAAGTATTCATTTCCTTACCTTTTCTGAGGCCACCTGCATATCTTGGCTCATGGCCCCTTCCTCGCACCACTTCAACCTCTGCTTCCATCAACACATCACCTTCTGTCTGATTCTGACCCACCTGCCTCCTTCTTTAAAGGACCCTTGTCCTTTTTGCCCATCCTGATAATCCAGGACAATCTCTCTATCTCAAAATGCTTAACCTAAGTATATGCAGAAATATACACATACATATGCACATAACATATTTATGGGTTCCAGGGATCAGGACACAGATATCTTTAGGGAAATTTAATTAAGACTACTGTACTCTCATTGTTAATAATAGAGTCATTTTCTCTTGAACAGGAAATCGATGTGATTTTTTTTCTCATATACAAAAAAAATTTTCATTTGTTTTTAGCATTGTACATCTGACATATGCTGTAATTTATGTGAAGATGTAGGTCTTATCTGTTTTATTCTCTACTGTATCCCCATTGCCTGTCAAATGTTGGGCATGTAGCAGATCCTTAATTTCTTTTGTATGACAAGAAAATTGGTACTCATTTACCAACTAGAATAAGTATATTTTATTATATTTACTGGAATTATTTCAGAGAATAAAGACCTTCATACAAAGCAGAGATGGTGGGTAGAGGACCATGTGTGATGGAACTCACCATCAAGTCCTATGTTTTGTGGCTTATCACGCTGTGCTTAATCATTGATTTACTGTCAGCTTTACTCACCTAAACTAAAAGCAAGTTGAATTAGCAGCAGCTTCATCTTATTATTCTTTTTCTCCTCCTTATCCTTCTTCTTCTCTCCTGCCTCCTTCTCCTCTTCCTCCTCCTCTTCTTCTCCTCCCTCCTTCTCTACCACCTCCTTCTTCTTTTTCTCTTCCTCCTTTTCCTTCTTTTCCTCCTGCTTCCCTCCCCTTTCCTCCCTCTTCCTGTCTCCTTTCCTCCTTCTCTACTGTCTCCTCTTTTTCCTTCTTCATTTTTGTCTTTGTCTTCCATCTCCAGGCTTTAATATAATTTTTGGTACATAGCAGATTCCTTATGTGTGGAGGTTTAAGGGACAATTGAATGATCAATTATGTCTCAGGAGAGTTATGTATGGTGTTGATGACAGACACCATCCCTAATGAGATTACCCTAGTAACATTTCTGGAATAAGTATTAAAACTTCTCCTATTGGCTAAAGGAAGCCATTGTGTAGTTACCTGCAATTCTCCTAGTTCTCTCTTTCAATTTGCTCTCCTTTCTTGCAACCAACCAATTACAACTGGAGTTGGACTGGAGGTAGAATAACTGGGTCCCAGGAACCAAAGTTTCTTAAGAAGTGTAATAAGACTTAGGCCCAACAAGTAGATAATATATAGAAAACCAAATTGTCATAGGAAATGTTTTAGTTGGCAAGCTGTCAGAATGCAATATTCCAGAAACAGAACAGCTTTCAAAAAATGGAATTTATTAAGTTTCAGGTTTAAAGTTCTGTGGCCATGAAAATGTCCAAATTAAGGCACCAACAAGAGGTTACCTTCACTCAAGAAAGGCTGATGAAGTTTGGGGTTTCTCTCACAGCTGGAAGGGCACATGGTAATGTCTGCTGCTCGTTTTCTCTCCTGGCTTCTTGTTTCAAGAAGCTCCCCCAAGGGTGTTTTCCTTCTTCATTTCCAAAGGTCTCTGCCTGTGTGGTCTCTGGTTACTCTTTCCAAAATGGTTTCCTCTTAAAAAGGCTCCAGTAGGCAACCCCACCTTGAATGGGTGGAGATACATTTCCATGAAAATCATCTAATCAAAAGTTACCACCCACAATTGTGTGGGTCACATCTCCATGGAAACAACAAAAAAAAGTCCCACCCAGCAGTATTGAATGAGGATTAAAGAACATGGCTTTTCTGGGGTATACAACAGATTCAAACCAGCAAAGGGAACTTAGCAGGAAATAGGCCCAACAAGTAGGAAACAAATAGAGTCTAAAAGACAAGTGAGTTTATCAGTAGAATGCAACAGAAAATAACAGGCAGAGATGCAGATAAGCACACAGGAAGGCATTTTAATCCAAAACAACAGTGTCAGACAATGAGATTTAAGCCACGGAGATTGAATAAGGGACAGAACTTCATTGCCTAGGAGGATTGTATAGAGTAAGGAAGAAAACCAAGGCAGGATATTTACATGGATTTATCTCCTATCAATTCAGAAATGCAGACAGCATAGGAGAAGAGTAACAATGTATTAATATAGAGTAGAGATAGCAGAAGCTGAAGTGCCTCCAGAAGGAAAAGTTACAAAAAGCAAAATAATTCATGTCCAGAACCCCAGGAAGGTACAGGATTTGGCCGTACTGAAATTTCAAGGGTGAGAGGTGGGACTGAAAACAGGATTATGAAAAATCTCTATAAGGAGCAGGCAGTCCCTCTAGATTCCCATTCATTGCCCTGTTCAGCTAGATTACTATTCTCCATCGACCTAGAACACTGGTAGGTTTGTTTTCTGGGAACACTGAATTGGAGAAGTTGTGGTGTACAAATACCAAGCAGAGAGAGGAAGTGGGAATATGCCTCTCTGTTGAAAATATAAGGATTAAATGAAAATCTAAACTTAAACTTATAGATCCCTAGCCCTTTCCCCAAATAAGCTGAAATAACTTGAAAATTATATTTAATCTCCCAGGCAGGAGATTGGTAGATTCTTCTCTGGAAAGACCTGCAAAGTAATAAGCTGCAGATATTGACATTAGGGTAGAGGGTCTTCCAATAAATACTAGGTCATTTTTAAAACACACAGAACTTCTTATCACTTTTACATTCCTTGGTCTCAAATATGAATGGATAGTCAAATATCATCAGAAATTTGAAGAAAATCTCTTTCTTGAGAAAGAAAGCCAAAGAAAATCAACAACAACAAAAAAGAAAGGCAGAATAAATAGGCATTACAGGGAACAGGGGGAAAAGAAGCTAAAATTTAAAAATACTTTTTAATTAATATCTTTAGAAAGGTAAGAAAAAGTACTATGTCTATGAAATACAGGTGGACTACAATGAAGCAAAATTAGAAATTAAAATAATATAGCAGACTTAAAAATTTTAACGACTGTTTGGAGGGTAAAGTTTTAGCAAATTCCCAGAAGTGAAACAAAAAACCCCAAAGATATAGGAAATAGGAGAAAAAATGAAAAATGATTTTATGGAATGATAGGTACTCCATAAGGATAGAAGATAGAGAACAGAGGGAAAGAAATTATTCAGAAAATTTAAGAAACTCTTGCCCTATTGAAGAACATGAATTTCTTGCTTGGGTGATCACTTAAAATGAATGCAAAAATATTTATTCCTAGGCATACCATAAAGAAATTATAATACTAGTGATAGAGGAAAGGTTCTAAATGTATCCAAAGATTATTTTTTAAAGATAACGTTCAACAGCATTTTAACTGATCTATCATTGTACATAACAATAGCAATACTGGAAGTTAGAAGACAATAGATAAAGTTTTTAAAATAGTGAAGCAAAGTAATTTCCAAACTAGAATTTGATACCAGGTCAAACTATCTATTTATTCTGAGAGGAAGGAGAATAAAGATATTCTTAGTAGTGCAAGGTCTCAAAACTTTTCTCTTTTGAGAAAGTTACTAGAGTGTATGCTCTATACCAACAAAGGGGTATACAAAAGAAGAGAGTTAAAAGGATCTCCCAACATGGACGAGGCAGTGTAACACTTTCAGAAGCTTTAGTCCAGATTGCAGGAGAAGAAAGGAAACATGCAGGAAGTATGATTCCAAGAAAGAAATAAAAGAACCTGTTCATTTTCTGCCATGCATGACCATATTGAAGGAGTTTTTCACATTTGTCAAGATGAATGGAGAGAGATTTAATAGTAGCTATATAGAAAACTAAGAAAGTGAATCACCTACATTAACAGTTCTCAAGCTGTGGTCTTAGGACCTCTGAGGTCCCCTATGAATTGCAGGGGTCTTTGAAATAAAATTTATTTTATAACAGCACTAAGACCTTACTTGCCTTTCTTACTTTTCCTTTTCTTATAAGTGAATAGTGGAGTTTTCCAGATGATGTGTGATGTTGTGACAAATTGAGTGTAGCAATAGACATAGGAATCAGGCTTTCTTCTCTTAAGCCAGACATTAAAGATAGTTGCAAAGATGAATGTGTTTAAAAAATAGTTATTACATAAATATATTTCATGTTTACCTATAGTTCATTTATTGCTTAATTCATGGTTAAATACTATTTTAAAAGTCTCCATTTTAATTTCTCTTTTGGAAAACATTGATATTTACACCCTAAATGAATAAAAGCTATTTGAGATCCTTCATAATTTTTAAGAGTGCAAAGGGGTCATAAGACCAAAAAGTTTGAGAACTGCTGACCCAAGCAATTGTTAATTCTATGGAAAAGAGAAATATTGCAAAAAAGAAAATGTAATTATAGATATTACAATATTCAGTTATGAACAGTATTTATATCGTCATATATATGCATATCTAATATTGATTTGCAACAAATTGGAATATAACTATTTTGGGGAAACTTGGGGCGAGGAATTATTTATTGTTGGCATAAAAGAATGAGAGTCCAAATTCTCATCTTCATAGTAAGGAAGCATGGGCAGGCAGTGGAAATCGAACCCAGGTCTCTGGCATGGTAAGTGAGAACTCTGCCTGCTGAGCCACTGTGGCCTGCCCAACCTGGTAGATTTTTAATACTATAATATATATATTACTCTGACATAAAAGTTAAAATAAAAACTAACAGAAACCCAGGTCAGACACACAGAGGAATAAGAAAAGAGAATCCTGTTTAATAGAACTGGGTTATAAAGTTGGAGTAAGAGTAGTACCAAGTTGAATTGTTTGCAGAATGGGTAGTGTTTGTTTAAAATGTTTTAAAGGCCCATTATCTAGAAGCAGGCTTGTTCCAGAATATTAAGATGAAACTGAACCTCTTATGGAGGTATTCCAGCTGGCAAGGGTAAAGACATGCAGGATTAAGGGTCTGCTTAAAATTCTTTGTCCCTTCTCATAACCCCAGCCTTCTCAGCAAGTTGGAAAAATTGAATTAGACAAAGTTGCAATATTTGGAAGAAAGTGAGACAGTCATCCATCTCAATTTCTGGCCTATATAACACACATGCATTTATGCTGTAGCTCTCAGTTCAAATAAATATAGAGAGGTGAGAAAATTCAGAAAACAATTTTGAACAATGGGCTAATCATGCAGGATAAAAAGTTAGATCCCTATCTCCTACTATAATGCAAATAAAATGTAGACAGCTTAATGTATTTTGGAAATTAAAACTTGATAACTGAGTAAAATTAATCTTAAAAATAATCTTGAACTCAGGAAAGCATTTATAAGCAGGGCGTCTTCACCTAAAAGCACGCTATAACAAGTCATAGATTTGACTATGGAACAAAGACAGAAGAAATATGATTCACTTAGGAATGAGTTCAGGTATCGCAGCTTTTCCGGATCATTAAAGAAAATCTTAAAATTGTCAACTCAATTTCTCCTCCTCTCAGCCTTCCTCTTCTAGAGAAGTTGCAATTTCTTGTGAGAGGTATGATTAAATTAATGTGCATAACAAATTCATAAACACAAAGAATCTTTAACCAGAGAAGTGGAGGAAAATGAAAAGCTCAATGAACTGGGTTTACGGAGTAAATTTTGGAAGGTTTATGGGGAGTAAAATGGGGCTGCTGAGTTTGTTTTTTATTTATTGGGTGGAAGAATAAATCCAGAGTTCGGCTTATGGGATGATTGTGCATCCAGAACCCTATGTTTTACTGCAAGGGTGCAGAGAGCTCAAGATATGCATTATCTCTGGGTGTAAGGGAGAGAGAAAAGAACATGAAAAAAATGTGTCATCACTTAATACCACTCTATACTTCCACTCAACTGACCCGAGCAGTCTCCTTGCAGTTTATACCTGGCATGTTCCTTGTTACACAGTTCTTTATATTGCATTTCAAACATTTTCACATGGGTGAACATGTTTTGGCAGCATGAAATGAATTGCCTGGGAGACCCATATTATTTCAGAGATGACCCTATAGGTAGATTCCTTCTCTTAGGTGAAATTAACCACAGATGGCGCAAAATAAGACCTTGAGGGCTTACAAAACTAGTGAGTTGCCCAGAGTTGCTATTTCATTTAAAACTATGTGAACATGATACACCAAATGAAACGCAATGGCCAAAGACTCATCTCAATGGAATCTGTAGTTTTAGACTCATGAAACTTATTTAGGTGAAACTATTGCATTTCCCACAGCTGTGCCTGAAACTTCCCATGGCAAAGCTCTTTACCTCACTGCAGACAGTTTAGTGACCACATCTGCTTTGTTTATAGCTATGGTCAGTTCTGTCAGCAGATGAAAGAATTAAGATAAACCTATTAGACTACAGTTATATGATAGCAAACCAAAACAGTCATTTTAAAGGCTGAATTTAAAATGTAGCTGGAATATGAATATGAATGAGTGATGCTAGATTTAATGAATATTTACAAGTAATACCAAAGCAATACATTCTTTACACGATGCTTCCTTAATTATGGCAACTATTGGAGTAATCACAACATATTCGTACCTCATGTCATGTTTGTGAAAACTTTTACAAAGGTCCTGTCTGTGGAAAAAGGTGATACGCAAGTGATGGTTAAATTGAACTAAAGTTAAATTACTGGATTTAAGAATTCATAGCACTTTTGTCCAGTAAGATATTAGAGTTTTGTTTTAGTCCTATATACCATTCATAAAGTATCATTTTAATGGGTTATTTCAACTATGGGAATTAATAGTTTAATTATAGAAAACAAGGTGTAGTTGTCTTAGAGATTTTATCGGGATTGCCTCATGTTACAGCAGACCTCTGAGGTGGGCGCTTAACCGCTGTGGGCCGTGATTTTCATTTTTTTGTCAAATAAATGTATGGAAGAAATCATCTGTAACATTTTTCTCACCTCCAAAATGGCGTAATTCCAATAGTTTTTGAGAAATTAGAGCACATTGTACGTCTTTACTTTGCCGTTACCAACAAAATGAAAATGTCGAAGGCCTATTTGGATATCTATGGTGCGTGGTTCAGATAAAATATATTTATGAGATTCTTATTGCATGGTGCATCGATCCTAAGGCTAGTCCCCACTCCAACTCACACATATTTCATCACTTAAAAAAATTTGGATTAATATTACATTTGATGGCATATCATAATTCAATCTTTGGCAGCCTTTTTTTTTTTCCTTAAAGATACATAAAATAATGATGCAATTTATTCTCTATGAGGTCTTAGAGTTGATTAAATTCAAAATAAAGTCAGCAGCGTGCTGCATGTTGGAGATACATAGTCACTGCTCTTATAAAAGTACCATTTTAAACGCATAAAGAAGTGTTAAAATTATAACAGGGCTATCCATGCTGTGAGGTAAAATCTCTACACCGTGTCCTCATCTCGTACCAGCCCACCTCCACTCCAGCCCTTCCTTCTATATGAATGAATGTTCCCTCCATGCCATAAGTAACCTTTTTTTGAAAAATTGTGTACACTGTAAAACAAAAGAATAATTTTAACATATTATATCTGTGTTAATATTCCACACCAACGAGGTATTCCTGTGGTTTGAGAGGAAAACTGGGGGGTGGGTGGGGGTTCTTTGTCAGAATTTTTTTGGAAATCTGAAATCCTTATTTTCCTGCTTCTATCTGTTTTGTGAACTGATTTATTTCTTGCCTGATTTTAAAACAATTCCATTATTTTTTGCTATTCATTGTCTCAATCTGCAAATGGTCCTCACGTTATTTGTATAATAATTTTTCTAATTTTTTAAAATCATGGTTTGGGATTCGTGGTCTTTCACCATGAACCTGTGCTCTGAAGTGAGATGTGCTTCATTGTGAGGTTAGAGGTAAAATGATTCTTGTATATTTTTGGGAGCCACAGCCATACCATGACTTTCACATCAAAAGTTGCAGCTAGAGTCCCTCTGTCTGGCATAATCAGGATGATTTGCTCTTGCCACTGCAGTGACTGGAAGAGGCAGATTAGGTGACTATGAGGAAGGAAAAAGTGAGGAAGGCAAGAGAATAGAGGATGTGGTAGTCTTGAGGGGTCCAATCAAAGCTTCATCCTGGAAGTACAGAAGAGAAAGAGTCATCCCTTAAACTGGGCTTGTCAATGTGAGGGTAAAAGGCACTTGGCAAAGCCTTTCATGGAAACATCTATTTTTGGTTCTTATTACAAAAGAAAAATATGAGAGAAAACTTGCAAACACCAGAAAAATAATCTTGATGACTGCACTCATAATTGTTTATTCTTTTCCACCTGCCCACAAAGTTTTCATAGTGGAACCCTAGTTTCAGACATATTTTTTATTTCCTTTTCCTGCTTCACTTTGTGCTTTTTATTAGAAGCAGCTGTGGCATTTAGTTACATAATATACAAAATTAAAATGCCAGTGGCTGCATCATTCATTTATTCATTCATTCATTCACCAGCAGATAGATTTTGAGTGCCTATCATATGCTAGGATTTGCTATCAGTGTTGGGAGTATAGGGCTGCATAAGACAGAACTTGCATAAAGTTTTACTTAATGGAAAACTAGCTTAATTAACTATTCCCACATTGGTAGGTATTTAGGTCATTTCCATTTCCAGTTTTCCCTTAAGGGAAACTCTTCAATATATAGATTTTTCCCTTCTTTTGTATTATTTCCTTAGGACAAATGATCAGAAATAGAATTTCTTTCCAAAGATACCAATATTTTTCTGAGGGTGAGTCTTGATTTATAGTTAAACATTTTAGTGTTTTCCATATTAAAATGGTTATTTGCTTACAAAGAATGATAATAATCATGCCATTGTTTGGCTAGTAGGATGTTAAAAGTAGAGGTGTAAAGACATTTTGTAGCTATGTACGGGCTTTTGGGAATAATTTACTTAAATTATTTATATTATATTAACTATTCATTATGCTAAAATCTTCTAAATAAAAATGTAGCTTTAGTTTGTTTAAAAGAAGTTAAAGGACATGGGTTTCACTTGCAAATACCTGGAACTAATAACATGGAACCAATCAAATAAAACTGTAACGTGATTTTTAGAAACGTTACTTAACCAGAGTTCATGACATTATGGAAAATGGAGGAATGCTCTCTGACAAAGAAACCAAAACTTTGAACAAGCCCTAGGGGACATTCTCTTAGAACTAATCCTAAATTTGCCAAAGGATGTAACAGATGATCTAAGAATCCTCTGCTTTCTGGAAGACTATGTAACAGATAATTCATATTTCTATTGTGGTACACAGGGATTTAGAAACATGACTCATACCCATCACCTGCTCATTGGTGAAAGATTAAAATCCTTATAAACATTCACATGTATATGGGCACCAGACATTCTTCATAATTTCTTCTGAAGTGAGTATCCCTCTGTGATACAACCACCTCTTAAGCTTTATGGTCATTCTTTCTGACTGTTCTCATGGGATATTGGTATTAACATATCAAATGCCTCTTTCAGCAGACAACCAAAAAATGAGTAAGAAATCTATTATAGCAAGAGCTTTAATTTTTAAAAAAATATAAAACCAGGTTAACAAGTTAACTGGGCTGTTAGGGAAGGGCTACGTATGGTTGATGCATTTTAAAAACAAACAAAAACCAACAAAACTACTTAAATATCAGAAAGGTTTTGATCATTTTGTAGCCTTTCTTTTTCAGCATGGTAAGTTAGTCAATTTCATTCTTTTTTAAAGAGAGGAAAAAAGTACTAAATATGTCCAAATTAACGTTTAAATTTCAATGATATTGGCCTCAAAAATCAACTAAGATTTTTTTATAGACTTTCAGTAATCTCTGTGTTATAAGATAAAGAAAGTAAAATGGCAAATTTCAGTAGGCAAAAATTCATTTACAAATGTGCCATGACAAACCACATGAGATATAGGCAGGGTAAGGCAAAAAAATTGTAAAGCAGTGTATTTTAGATGGCCTAATGTCGAGTGTTTGCTTTTACCTTCAGCAATTTACTATTAAAAGTTGCATAATCAATTCCTTTTGGTAGAAACTTCTGCATGGTCCTAATTTAACTTTTAGATAAGCAGTTGTTCCATTCTGAACAGTTTAGGGGTGTTGTGTACAATTCTATTCCTAACTGGGAAAATGGACTATAGAATCATCTCACCTTAACATGCTCAGCCATCTTGAACAAAATCCAGTTTTGAATCCTGTTCTTTCCTTTCTCAGAGCTCATTCAGTACTTATGGTCACAATCCATGAGAGGTATATGTATGCCACTCTAGCTTCACAAAAATCCTGATGTTATTATGTTTATTGTACAAGTAAGAGACTATTTTCTGACTTGGAAT
>PVIY010026332.1:0-35544 GCA_004026745.1 Myrmecophaga tridactyla
ATGACCTTCTCTTAATTTAATCTCTTAGTTTTTGTATGTGTATTATCCTCTTATGATTCAGCAAGAGGATCAAGACCAACCCTGAAGGCAGATCAGATTACATCTCAATTGAAATAACCACATCCAAAGTTTCTACTCACAATAGGTCTGTACACACAGGAATGTATTTAAAGAACATGGCATTTTCTGGCATACTTAACAGCTTCAAACTACCCCTCCAATGTATAAAGGACAATATTTTGAAGGGGGCATTTCACCAAAGAATATATATAATTGGATGGATAATTCTCACAAATTTTTCTTTAAAAAGTCTAGACACCAATGAAAACATTGTATATGATTCTATTAATGTAAATTTTGAAATTACTTTAGGGTTTATAAAGAAATGAAACTGTTTCCTTTATTGAAGATGGGTGTTTAGAGCTTTTTTGTAGGCGCACACAATGCACCTTGGTAATGTTGGTCATGTGTTATTATCAAGCATAATGTCTTCATTTTGTGGGAAAGAAAGCTAAGTGCATGTTTTCTTTGAATACAGTGTACTTCCATAGCAATTTCATTTTTAAAATCTCAGGTGATGTAGGTAAGGAGTTCTTAGAAGAAAATATATAGTATTATTTTATTTATATATATATATATAATAAATGGAGGAAAAACTATAAAGAATGAGATATTTATGTAACCAAGGAAAAATAAATACAGAAAAACATATCCAAAGGAATAAGAAATGGAACAAAAAGGAATAGAGCAGATATATGAGCAACTAAAAGAAAGCACAAAATAGAGAGGCTCCATATAGCTGAAGGTTACTTTTATAAAATGTACAAATTGAGACTGAGTAAAATCAAGTGAGGAAAGGTCAATGAAAATATCAGAATAATGTAATGGGACATAAAAACAGAATATGCATTCATTTAAAAGATGGCAACAGAATATTATAGTAATATTTTCCATAAATATGAATACTACTTCAAAGGGCACGGTTAATGGTATAAGCTTCAACAGTAAAACTATTTCAAATATCATTAAGCAGAGTCTTTGACTAACTCATATCCATAGTGAGACGTAATATATACATATATATAACATATTTTACATATATATTTATGTATATATTTCCATCTTAAGGACAAAATTATTACATAAAAGTCAAATCATATTAAGTAGCCATGCTTATAGTAATATCACTAGTATTCTTATTTTGAGTCTCACATATTATCAAAAAAGCAGCAAATAATTTTGTTACTATTGAGGAGGACCAAAACTTTTGGCATAATGTAAAACATATTTTAAAATACAGAATCAAATAATTTAAGTAAAAATCTGTAATTTTTTATTTGAATGAGAAATATAATATAGAAGTCTAATTTAACTTTGTCTTTCTAGATAATACATATTCTAACTCTTTTTGGCAGATAGATAGAAGCCATGCACAATCAACCACTCTGAGCCTTGTAATTCTCCAAACATGGGGGACTTGACAGGGTTTCACTGACCAAATCTAGTATAATTTAAGCAACAACAATCAACACCAACAGTGATTTGAAACATATCAATTAAAAATAAATCCCCTAGTTCTTAATGTGCCACACATATACACCCAAATATTATTTACCACTGGAGGTCCATGTATCCTGAATTCTCCATATGAATTATATCAGTGTAACAAAATAATTATTAGAGAAATGTTCATTGTAAAATGCTGAATAAATGACAGAATAAATATCTTTATTTATCTCTCCTGATAAAATGATTCATCTAGGTAATTGTCATCAATAGCTGCTCACCATTATTCCAATGCTGAAGTGGGAAATTTATAAGAAATCATTCAAACTGACTATGAATCCATAGTTCATATTTGGGATCATTAAAAATGAATCGGGTGGTATTCATGGCCACATGATGAGATACAATTGGAAACACACAGCATCATTTATAAAATTTTCTTAATAGTAACATTGAATCAGAACCAGAAGCTAAAGAGAGGCATGAATTAAATGAAAACAGGCATAAATAATCAAATATAAAATATGCATTATCTATAGAGCAAACATATCTAAATTCCAGTAGCATTATCACAGAATGGTGGGAGTCATTTGTCTTAATTTAGGATTCCCCAGAAGCAGACCCTGAGACTGAGATTTGAAATAAGAATTGAGATTAGGTGCATACAGAATTGATACAAAATTAATAAAGAGTGCCTTAATAAGTAAATCACCACAGTTGGTGACCACAGCCTAAACCCATGTCTCGCCTTGAGGAAAGCGTATGAAATAAACTCTTGAGAATCAACCCTGTCAAAGGGAGAGGATACTGATGGGCATTGACCTTGATCAACTTTCACCAGTGGTTGTTTGAGAAATTCTCTGTTAGAAATTTTCTTTCTCTGAAACTTCTAGCCTGTTACACATTTATAGAATGAATTTCCTTGGAGCCTGAACTGAAATGAATGGGAATCAGAACACAGACAAAAGGTTCTCATATTAGAAATAAGAGTCAGGCTTCAGACCCACCTATTACAACACCAAAACAGTCCAGTGTTTTATATCCTGATCCAATAAACTTATTTTAAAAAGTATTATCTTTGAGATAATCAGATAGATGGTTATCAATAGGATATTAGATGACATTGTGGAAATACTATCAATTTCCTTAGCATAGTTATATAAGAACAGGGTGTTGACTATATATTAGAGATGATGCACAAAAAAGGAGTGACAGTAGATGTGAGATTTGTTTTAACTACTTAAGAATTATGTATCTATAAGTGTATTGGGGAGGGCTGAGGTAAAGCAAGATTTTCTGGGTCCATAGTAGTTTCTTACTCATTTCTATGTACTTTTATGCTTATTAAGAAATTTAAAATTAAGTCTAAATTTCAGCAAACAAAACAAAATGATAGAGAGAAATCCATCTCTCCTTATGGTGACCTGGAAAAGGAGTCCCATGTGGCTTATAAACATCTGAAATAGTACTTAAGGATGGAATTTTAGCACCATTCAAATGGAAAAACTAAAATATTATGAAAATCTCAAATGCTATGAACATGTGCACATATAGACCCATTTAACATTACTCATGAGAATGCAAGCTGTTATCAGAACCATTGGAAAAGAGTTGAACATTATCTTTTATATGGAAAATTTACTTTCCTTACAGCCCATCACTTTTCTTGTGTATGCAGCCAAGGGAGATTTTCTCCAAGTTCACTAGGATTCATATGAGAGAATATTTAAAAAAAAAACACTTCCTTACAATAGAAATATGGAATGATACATCCAAAGAAAAATAGATAATTTGTGGTGCTTCCAACAATGGAATATATTGTAACAATTAAAATCAATTCACTGCAGTAATCCAAAAATCAAGCAAAAAAAATAATGTGCATCTCTGCAATACAATGGTAAAATTGTACATTCAAGAAGGTTAAATTCTGCATAATAGTTTTTATAAAATTTTATAAAGCACTATAATTGAAACAAAAGTTGTTTTAATATCTATGTTCAGATGGAATATAGCTAAATGAATAGGGGAACAAGGTGATACTATACATCAAGTTCTGCATGTGGTTTCTTCTGGCAAGGGGGAGTAGGAAAATGAAGTATAAGAATGCCACATTTTAGTTGCAAAATTTCTGTCAAGTTCCTAAATTTCATATTGGGTGACAAGTCAACATGTACTTCTAATGTACTTAAAAATCAACCAAGAAGTATTCAAGATAAATGGAAATCGGAGGGACTCTTGCCAGAAAATGTTACATATTTGAGACAGGCATTAAAGAAGATTCAAATCAATGGATTGGTGATTCAAATTCTTTTTAATTTACATTATTCCCCAAATGCTCAAATTATTTAGCATAATCACAAGGTCTCAAAGTAGTCATCATGAGTGTAATTGGCAAGCCATGAATATTTTTATCAATGCAAAAAATGCCAAGAAAAAAGAATCTTAAAGTTGTAGAATAAATTTTCAGGAATTCCCCTGATAGTAATTAAGGCTATATAAAATTATAATTATATTAATTGTCAGAAGCAAAATTACAGAAACAAATGTCTATACTCTGGATTCCCCATAAAACAAAGCCATGGGTAATAGTTTGTTTCCATTGCTGCTTTGTTATGGATGGCCATTCCAGGGGAGCAGGATTTTGAAAAACAAAGAATGAGGCTCCAAGGATAGAGGAACCATCTGATGATGTGTTGCAAAATCAATCTCTGCTAAATGCAACTGATGACTTAACCTCACAAAACCATCTCCAAAGATCCATATAAAATGATACAGTTTATCAACCTTGTCCCCCATTGTCCAACATTTTCCCTGTAGGAAATCATTTCCCCAAACTTTTAGGTTGCCCATTCCTAGACATTTAGTGGTCAGACATTTTAATCCTTTCAGGAGGCCAAATATAGGACCCAAGCACAGAGAACATCAGAGTTGTTCAGCACAGTAGAGGGGATATGAGTTCAAATATGCAAGTGTCAGATTGGGAACATAGGATCATAGATGGTGCACTAAGGGGATGTTGTGAATTGAAACATATCCACCATAAATACATGTTCAAGCCCTAAGCCCCAGTCCTATGGACATGAATACATTTCTAACCAGGATCTTTGATGATGTTATTAGTAAATGTGAGGGCACACCAAAGCAGCATGGATCTTAATCCAATATGAATAAACTCCTTAGAAAATGAAGAAATTTAGAGACATTAAGAGACAGATAGAGATATAGCCAAGGCCATGTGACAAAGGCACAGATTGATTTATGGATTACCTGCAAGCCACTAACAGAACATTACAGACACTTTATTGTTATTAGATATCCTGGATACAGTGATTAAGGAAAGGGATTAACTGAAGGCTTCAAATTTGCAATTTAAACACCATATAAAAGAGGGAAATTTTCCTTGTGTGCCCTGAAAGAAAATCTTATTTCCTGTGGTTGCAGACTTAAGATCTCTGAAAGCCAGACACAGAGTCTCATTGTGTGAGTAGCAGCTTTACAATATAAATTAAAATCTCAACTTGCAGTGTGTCTGACATTAAAGCAAAGGCTTTGATTTGAAAGGAATGAGATCCTGAAACATGAGATGGAGATATATGTGTTAATGATAGCAAAGGGGATATGGAATTCCTGGAATCTGTTGAGCATTTACTAGATACAACTATAATGGACTGAGGAAAGAAATTCCTGATTTCCAGCCTGCCTTGAGGAAACAGCTTTCTACCCTCCAGTCTGTCCAGAGGAGTCTGCAATTCAACCTCCACCTAAAAAGATTATCCCTTCAGTGCCTACTAAACACAACTCTCTCTAGAGCATTTAATCCTGTTTCACCAGATGAAATTGCAATAGAAGGTACTGAGGTAATTGTCTTAAAAGACACTTCTAATTTTTCATGACCCACCCGCACAACCCCTATTTTCTTCAAGACCTATAACTATACTAAAGTGCCAACAGGCCTCAAAAGGGGAGGTACAAAATATGACCTATGAGGAAATTCACTATACTCCAAAAAATCTACTTGAGTTTTCCAATCTATATGGGTCAGAAATCAGGGGAATATATGTGGGAATGGATATTAAAGGTGTGTGATAATGGTGGAAGGAATATACAGTGGGATCAGGCTAAATATTTTATTTGGGACCAATAAACAGAGATTCTGCAGTCAGTGTTGTGGGTTGAGGAATTAAAAAGGGCATCAAAAGTATGTTTGGATGGTTGGCTGAATCATGGATCAAAAGCTGGCTGTCATTACATGAGGTTGAAATGCCAGAACTGCCCTGGTATAGTGTAGATTAGGGGATTCAGAGAGGTTGGATTGCTAGAGTGGATTTATCATACCAGACCTGCTCACACACCCCAAGCATGTCCAGAAGGCACATATTTCACCAGAACCTTGAGAAATAAATTCATGAGACTAGCTCCATCTCCCCTGAAGAGCTCTGAAGTTGCCTTTCTCTGTAGGACAGTTATTATTGTGGGAACTGCTGTCACTGAGCTGGGATGCTTAAACACAATAGGGATGATTGGATCCTGAGTTAGCAGAAGCCCTGTGGTCATGGTTAATCACCATAGAGAATGTAGGCATGGCCTCCATAATGAACAATAGACTTAAAGCAGCAGTCAAGATATCTGACTTACAGAGACTTGTGGCATTGACTAGTAGAACATGGAGTACCTAGAAGTAAAATAGATGAGCAATCTATTAACTTCTTGTTTGAACTGCATAAGCAGAAGAATTCTAGGTCAAGTGAACAGAAGTCTAGCTTGAATTTCAAAAACAGAGTCATGGTCCCATAATTAGTTCCCAGACTTGACACTGTTTACCAGCCCATTGTTCCTTGAATGAGGGGAAGACCTTGGGGAAGAACCATTTTACACTGCCCTAAATTTATACTGTAAAACTTCTTCCCAGGCTTCCCCAAGGAGACCTCCAGCCTTCCCCAAGGAGACCTTCAGCCTTATACCAGGGTGACTTTGCATTGGCAAAAAGTAAATGATCAGATCAGCTCTAGAGTTCTACAATGCATAATTGGAATCAACATACTCAGCAACTGGCAGAATCCCCACATTGGTTCTCTGACTCATGGAGTGAGGGCTATTATACTAAAAAAGGCCAAACAGAAGCCACTAGCACTTCCCCTACTTAGCAAAATAGTGAATCAGAAACAATACTGTATTCCTGGAGTGATTGCAGAGATTTGTGCCACCCTTAAGTATTTGAAGGTTCAGGATGGTGTACTAGTTTGTAAGCTGCTGGTTTTCAATATACCAAAATTGGAATGACTTTTATAAAGGGAATTTGTTAAGTCAGAAGTTTACAGTGGGTATAAGGTCTAGGAAACAGCCTCCTAATATAAGATTTATAAGATATTTCCCTACATTTTCTTCTAACAGTTCTATGGTCTTAGATTTAATGTTTAGGTCTTTGATCCATTTTGAGTTAATTTTTGTATAAGGTATGAGATATGGGTCTTTCATTCTTTTGCATTTGGCTATCCAGTTCTCTAGGCACCATTTATTGAAGAGACTGTTCTGTCCCAAGTGAGTTGGCTTGATTGCCTTAACAAAGATCAATTGTCCATAGATGAGAGGGTCTACATCTGAACACTCTATTCTATTCCATTGTTCAGTATATCTATCTTTATGCCAGTACTATGCTGTTTTCACCACTGTAGCTTCATAATACACCTTAAAGTCAGATAGCATGAGACCTCTGACTTCACTTTTTTTTCTCAGGATACTTTTAGCTATTCGGGGCACCCTGCCCTTCCAGATAAATGTGGTTATTGGTTTTTCTATTTCTGAAAAGTAAGTTTTGGGGATTTTAATTGGTATTGCATTGAATCTGTAAATCAATTTAGGTAGAATTGACATCTTAACTATATTTAGTCTTCCAACCTATGAACACCATATGCCCTTCCATCTATTTAGGTCTTCTGTGATTTCTTTTAAAAATTTCTTGTAGTTTTTTTTTGTATAGGTCTTTTGTCTCTTTAATCAAATTTGTTCCTAAATATTTTGTTCTTTTGGTTGCAATTGTAAATGGAATTCTTTTCTTGATTTCCCCCTCAGATTGTTCATTACCAGTGTATAGAAACACTACAGATTTTTGAGTGTTGATCTTGTAACCTGCCACTTTGCTGTACTCATTTATTAGCTCTAGTAGTTTTGCTGTGGATTTTTCAGGGTTTTTGACATATAGTATCATATCATCAGCAAACAGTGAGAGTTTTACTTCTTCCTTTCCAATTGTGGTGCCTTGTATTTCTTTTCCTTGTCTAATTGCTCTGCCTAGAACTTTCAGGTTTATTTTTTAATAGAAAATTTGTTGAATTATGGGCAGCATGGTTAGGATCTTTTTTTGAATGTCAGGCATGATGTATGAGAAAAGAGAGTGTCCAAGGCGTGCCATGAGGGGTCAGTGGGAAGCTCAATCACCTCAGGTGGCTCAATCAGCCACTGGAGAGCACACTCAGAATGAGAGAAACCCATCGCCATGTACCTTCATTGTGGTCCAAGTGTGGAGGTTAGTAGATTTCCTTCACTTCCAAAGGATTGGTTAGTATAAAGCAAACATACCTCATACAGAAACTGACAAGGTGTCTGAGGATGGTGGGGCTGGTGAACTCATCATTTGGTATCAACAAAGGGTTTTATTGAGTTGTGAAGGTTGTGTAGGAAGTAGTTGCAGATGTGGATTTGGACTCTGGGAGAGATTTTTTCTCAGGACTCTAAAGCTAATTATTAACTAGCCCAAAGGTCATCTTTGAGGTAAGTGGATTAGCCAACATAAGATGAATGCTGAGATAAAACACAAAATTATGTAGGCTAAAACAATAGTGTTGCTGATTTTCATTCAGTAGTTAATAGATACAAAATACTTATGGAATACCTATAAATTAGCATTATTAAAGTTAATACTGTGTTCCTTTCTCATTAAAAAATAAATAAGCTTTAACTCTAAGCCTGGTATTTACCCCTCCTGTGTCACATTCTCCTCCAGCTCAGAACAACAGCTGTCCTGAAGTTTTTTTCATCTTCTTGCTTGCTTTTGTAGTTTAGAATCTCTGCTTGTAACCCTAAATAATGTATCATGCATTTTTGCAGACTTTGAAATTTATGCATTTGTCACATTATATATATTCTTCTGTGATCTTTTACATTTTAACCATGTGTTTCTGAGATTTATCCAAACTGTTAATATGCTGATAGTTTATTCATATTCCTTATACTATATATGAATTCAGAGGAATATAACTCAATTTTATGTATACATTTCATCACAAATCAGTTTGAGATTAATTCCAGGATTTAAAAATTACATTTATAATTGTAAAGTTGTGTTGCTATAACCAATTTGAACTAAACACACACAGTGTGAATGATTCCAAACTAGTCTGGATAATTCATTCATGAGAAGAATTTTGCCCAGCTTCAGCTTTACTAGAGCTTAGTTTCCAAGAGAGTTACCAATTTCCACTCTCATAATATTAATAATAATATATGTATTATATCATAATAAGAATAATAATGTAACATTATTTTGCATTTCTCCTTAATCACCAATGCTTAGTATTTAGGAAATCGCAAATGTTCATCTGATTGTAATAAATGTGCCTATAATTTTTATTTTTGCTGATTATGGATAAGTTTGAGCATATTTTCACCCCATTGTCTGTCCTTTCTTGTGAAGAAATTGTTTCAGAGTTTTTGGGGGAAAGCAGAGCTACTAAATATATTTTTGTGATCAATTTGCAGGCATCCCATGATTATTTTTTACCAGGATTTCACTATCATTATGACATCTCTTGTTATCAGAAACCCTTAACATTTTTGTTGTCAACTTGCTCATTATTTCCTTTATTTAATTTGTGTTTTCTTTATTCATTAGGAAATCTCTAGCAAAAAATTCAAAAGATATTTCCTGTATTGGATTTGTTATAAATGAACTGCTTTCTTTTAATTTTGAATGTCTGATGCACCAAAGACTGATTTTTGTGTATGGCGAGGTGAATATCACAGTGTATTTCTAAAGAAGTCTGTTCTTTTTGCACCAATTTGCAATGCTTATATGCTTAGTCATAAAAGTGAATCCTCATAGCAGGTTAGTCAGGATTTCTTTTTGATATCTGTGATATTTCTCTTGATTTCTGGACTGGCTATGGTGTTATGGAACAAATCTGTTTGTCGTGAAATTTATATTTGATATTTTGATGCATAAATCACAAACTTAAACATTGCTGACATCCATATTAAGCAAAAAAGTTTACATGAATGAGCAATGTCTTGCTACCTCGTCATCATATGATAACATTCCCAAGGATTTAAATACATTAAAAAAATACCTAAAAATCCTATTAATATTCTGAGTAGATAATGTTTATGAATGAAAATTAAAGGCATTAACTTTTGCTCTGCCTACACTGGAGTAGTTTTTGTATGGTTGGTGATTTTCTGTTTCCTATATTTTCCATTTCTAAGTAAGGGTTTTTTCCTATGCTGATAAGAGAATAATGCAAAAAATGTATATCTTCCATGAGAATAATCTAATATCCAAACTTTTGACTTGTGATTTGATCCTCCACCTTTTAACATCTTAGAGTCCACTATGTTGGCCATCATTGACAATTATTCAATCATCATTGTTTTTTGCTAAATCTTCATCCCCAGATATAAGAAATTAATGGGTTTTTGGATAAAGGAATCAATACAATTCAACATTTTTCTACCTTCACCTTTCATCAGATTTAACTGAAAGAGTTGTTAAACCCCAAATTTCAGTTGCCAACATGCATTTTTGATTGAGTGATTCTTGAGTTTGACCAGAGAATTTGCACATCTAACAAGGTACAGATGATTCAGATTCTTTGAACTGGAAAAGTGCTTCGAGAACTACTGTCCAAAGTAACTTTCAAAATTCTGTATTATCCTCAGCATTTCCTATACCAGTTGTTCAACCAATAATTTGTCTTTTTCAATTATTTATAGGATTGCCAATTTATGATTGTTGCCCATTATTAATCAGAGAAATCTAAACACAAATGTGTTTCTGAACTAATTTTCTGTCTCTTTCCCATTCAGCAATATAATTTGGTAATGATACTGTATTTTAGAAAGCCCCAAAACAGGGGTTTTTGAGCAGCCACATTAATCAAAATCTTTTGAAAATAAGGTAATCATCTCATTGGTTTATTAACTTACTTATGCTTCTAAAATTTAAGTGCCTACTCTGCCACAGCCATCATTTTCCCTGATGAGTATACAGTAGTAAAAACAATAAGACCTTTGTTTTATGTCTTATACTTTATGTTGTTACAAAGGGAAAAGACTACTCTAGACTTATATAAAGGACTGTATTTGTCCTACATGTCACAAGAGATATTCCTATAAAAGAGAAGTTCGTTACCAGAAGGTTTCCTTAAGGAAAAAGATATTTCATTCTAACATATACATTGTAGGTAACTATGTGTGATTGTGGTGTGAAAACTCTGTTCCTTAAGTAGAATATTCAGTTAGAATCACACATACAAATATTCATATACTTTCAGCAAGCTCCAAAGCAGATGTACTACCATAGCATATATTTTTGTTAACAGGACAAAAGCAAAAATTTTAATTTAAAGAAAATGGAGTAGACAAATATATTGCTTTACAAACTCTCCTTAAATTTAATAAAAATAAAGTGATTGCATTAAAGTAGAACAAGCTTAAAGGACAACAAAGTTTGTATTGCTTTGCTTGGGTTCAAAAGGGCCCCCTCAGATATAAAGATTTTTGGCATAAACACAAGTTCTTGACTTATCTCTCCTTATGTATCGCCAGTGTAAAAGAAAGGCCTAGCATGGAAATTGAAGGAGTCACTGGGCTAGCCCCAAATGAGGGAAATCTGGGGACATTCTAAAATTCACACTTTTTTTCCATTCTCAAAATCAATAAACTAGCCCAACTGTGAGACTTTTGTATTTGGAGCAGAGGTGAGGAGACTGGAACCATTATGCTCCTTCACAGACAAAAGAAATATGTTCTCAGATTCAACCAGTGTGCCATTCTTCCATATCCAGAAATTCCTAGAGAACCCTAGATACCAGTCTGTGCCAGTTTGAAAATATTATGTACTGGGTGGGCCACAGTGGCTCAGCAGGCAAGAATGCTTGCCTGCCATGCCAGGGGACCCAGGTTCATTTCCTGGTGCCTGCCCATGTAATAAATATATATATATATATATTAGGTACCCCAGAAATGCCATGCATTAATCCTTATTCAATCTTGTGGAGGCAGCCATGTTCTTTAACCCTGATTCAAGGCTGTAAATTGGATACTTCTGATTAGTTATCTCAGTGGAGACATGAAATTATACCCAATTGTGGGTATAATCTTCTGATGTGGTGGGCATTTGACTCTACCCATTCTAGGTGGGTCTTGATTAGATTACTAGAATCTTTAAAAGAGGAAACACTTTGGGGAAATGCAGAGCCTACAGAAATGACCAAAGCCTCAGAGCTAACAGAGAGAACAGATGTAGGCACTTGGACAACAGTTTCTTGGGAGAACAAAGAAATGATGTTTGGAGATGCTCAGAGCTCAGCAGGCACTACCATAAGATGTTAAGCAAGCCAGAAACTGGAGAGAGCCAAGGGAAAGCAAGAGATGGAAGCCACCCTGGAGAAGCAAAGTGAGGGACCTCCACTTGGATGAAGACTGAAAGAAAGCAACAGAGCCTACATGCAAGGGACAAACAGATGCCAGCCACATGACTTTCCAGCTGACAGAGGTGTTCCAGGCCAATAGGACTTTCTTGAGTGAAGGTAACCTCTGCTAGTGCCTTAGTTTGGACACTTTTACTTCCTTTGAACTGTAAACCTGTAACTTAGTAAATTCCCCTTTGAAAAAGCCATTCCATTTCTGGTATATTACATTCTGGCAGCTTGCAAACTAGTACACAGTCTCAACAGTCACCCACATCCAGCTCCCAGGAGTGCTTGCAAATGATGAAGGCCTGTGTCCCCCATGCAGGGAAATAATAATATCATTTGGATTTAAAAGCTGTGTCTTGATAGTCATATCAAGTCATATCTGAATCTCCAGCTTCTCACATCATCAAACAGCATGATACTGTGATTGATTCCTTCATTATTGAAGGAAATGTTCTTTATATTCAGAAAAGAATGTTCTATTCATAATCAATTTAAAAGTTTCTATAATGTGAGGGACACTGCCAATAGTATCACTGGAAAAAATAACATGCCATGACTTCAAGGGCAGTTCTGGGTGGAGAGTGTCAGACTTAATGGTATACATACAGATGAAACAGATTCCTTAGCACAACAGAAAACATTCTTTAAAAAATATTATTTTAAAGGGGAAGAATATATTGCCAAATTCTGGATTGTTACACTCATGATACAATGAATTTGGAGACCTGTGCTTACAGAGGAGGTCTTAGCAATATAACTTACCACTGTCCCCTTTCAAGGGGAATAAACATCCTAGATTTAAATAAAGGGTGTTGACATTGCCAGAGATTTTATACTCCATTTCATCAAGGAAATTTAAATTTAGGGACATCTAAATATATCTTTTAAAAAGAGGTTTCCTACAAAGAATTTTCTGTCTTTTCACCTAGTTTCCGCTCAGGCCTAATCTTCCTTTGTCTACCAGGCTGATGCTTCAAGTTCAGATCTGCACTGGAGCTCTAGATACAGCTACCTTTACCACCAAAATGCCTTATAGTTGATGTGCAAACTTTCTTTTTATTTGCATACAGTCTTTTTGGTTTATACACCAATTTTCTATAGTTAATATCAATTAAATTGTTCATTATGAGAAATTCAATTATTAAGAAACTTTAGTGGAAAATATAAATTCAAAAATACCTCTAGCCCATTTACCATAGTTAAATGTACCTAATTTGAAATTGGGATGTCACTGATTTGTGTAAGCATGGAACTTCTATGGTAGGGCTAGCTTCAGATCCCCTTGTCTGCAGAATTTGGGGATTTACAAGATTGTCTTAAAAATGTGTTGCTAATAGTAGTATTTCCATTATTTTTCATCAAAATTCCTCATTTAATGAATCATAAATGTTTTTGAAAAATGAATAAATGGTCATAGAATATAAAACATATTAAAAACAACTAGTGATAATATTACACTTTCCAAACAGGAACATGCTTTAAATATCTGCTAAAATGATTGCTAATCCCCAAACTCAACATTGCATCTCTTTATGACCACAGGAACTGATGGCTCTTCTCCTATTCTCCATGCTTTAGATGTAACTAAAAATACTTACCTTGTTTTGCATATTTAGCAATGTTTAAGTTATAGGGTTCAGTCCTGGTCACTGCAATATGACCAAATATTTAGTCATATTTTTTACAACAAAGGTTTTGAATTAATTAATTGCAAGAAAAATTAATAGCAAGAAAGTGCCTTTCCTCAGGAGACCACTGCTGACAGGAATTGAGGCTTAACCTCAGGAGGGGTGTCTCTCATCTCTGAAGCCCTTCAGAAATTTAAAGATCCAGGGAATTACCAAAAAGGGAGCTCAGAATGCACTGACTGTGGCTCTTGCATCTGTAACAGTTCAGTGCTGGGAGGAAACACATCAGTTAGAATGCTTATGCCCAAGGTTTAATTATACAGTGTTACAAAATTCTTGGATTTCACCATAATATATTTCATCAGAATTCTCCCATTTTGGTTAAATTGGCAATAAATTTTACCTTATACTCATGGGAAATAAGAAATCATGCGCAGCAAAATTTTGCAATTTAGAAAATTACCAGGGATAGTTTCTTCCCTCTAATCCCACACTTCAAAGTAAGAAAAAAATTGGGGAACTTTAAAGAGAGAATCAACTTTAGGCCATACCTTTGGGTCTACAGGCATCATCATTGAAACTAAAAGAGAATAGTCCTCTAGGCTAGTCAGCTTTGCTCTTCTCTATCAAGCAATGGCGTTCAATTCCACTGTGGAAGACATGCCCCAAGTGTCTTACCCCAAAATGTAGTCAGCCACTCTTTGAGGCTGCACCTATAAGTGAGAGACAAAGTGTTGGAAAAGAAACTGGTTATTGGGTCTCATGGATATAAAATCCCACTTCATTCCAATTCCTGTTAAACATGCCTCTTTCCTGTGTCTCTTTAGGGCAAATGCCTCCTTTGAGGCACCTTAACATCTGCTCAGTAAGTATAATGGGGAGACAGAAAAAATACTGTAAATATCCCAGAATATCAAACTGATTTTAGATATATTTGAATGTGGCCTCTTAAGTAGGAAACATCTGAAAAATTGCAGTATAAGCTTTTAGTGCTTATGGAAAACAAAACAAATCAGCCACAGAAAAAGAGGTTGGTAGCTTAAAACAGAATCATCTTCTTCATCAACATAAGAGTGATTTCCCCAAGAATCAGGAGCTATCAGCATAAACTCACCTTTCCAGTAGTTTTCCCAAGTCCTGCTATGAAAGAAAAAGAAGAGAATGATGTTATACACAAGAATGAACTAAATTACACTTCCCCTCTAGTATTTTTATATTTTAAAACTAATATTTATATTTATCTTTAAGGAGCAATCAGATTTTCTTCAAATAGAACAGAAATTAAACTACAATGAGTCAGATAATATAATAGAGAATTATGAAGGAAGGAACTCAGGAAGAGTTTGGGGTGACAGAAGAAATATTTAGGTTCCCAGGGGCACTGTCCAGTATTATTCCCAAAGAATGGTCTGCCCCTAAGGAACAATAAAACAGAGATTCAAATAACAGAATAATTAAAGAGTACATTGAAATTGAATTACCAAATTGTCACAGTTTTCTCTGCAAGGGACAATGTCTCAGTCTCTTGAGAAAACTTCTCTATGGGGTTTAACAGAGCCCCATAGATTGAGAATTACTGTCAGAGGTGGACCACAGCCCCTGGTCAGTGTGTGGTAATTTAAACAATCTGTGTGGCTAGTACTGTTGATCATACTGAATATATTTGTCCCAGTGCTATCTAATAAAATCCTAGCATTTCCCAGAAACTACCAGGATATGAAGAAATAAGTGATTGGACAAACAGAATGATAGGCACAAAAGGACATATATCACTCAGCTGAGAGTGATGATACATACAGGAATCATTTAAATGTCTTGAAAATCATGTAGAGTAAATAATTCATCTCCCTGAGCATGAATTTCCCATCTCACCTGAAAAAGCTCCATCTTGGGCATGTGGCAGGCCTCAGACATTTCTTTGTACATTTCTCACAGGCTTTCTATGTGTTTAGTCATTCTAGCTTTCTTGTGTTTGGTCCCTGAGTTGTTGGAAAATTGCATCTCTTCCCTATTCAGTCTCTCCAGTTGGAGATGCTCTTCTTCATGTAGAAATAAATTCAACTGCTGACACTGAGCCTTGATCCTCATCCTCCTTAGATCTAAATTATCCTGTAGGGATATTGGATTAGAATGATCAGGTACTCTCACTCCCAGTGGGAAACTTCAAGTATCAAATATTGTTTCTTTGGCATCATTGAACAAATGCTCTAAAGATATCTTGCCCCAAACCTGCAGATTTTCTCAAAAATTTCCTAGTCAATTAAACCCATCCTTTCCCTAAGGTCACATCTCCTGACCCATCTGCTGAAGCCAAGCCCTCTCAGTGGTCCCAGTCTCACTCCCTGAAATGCTGATTCAGAGTTTTTCTGCATCTGTTATTAACCTTGCTCACTTAAAATATTTTCTTTTACTCTGTTTCCTAAGCCTCATTTTTCTATGTATTTACAACTATTTAGGTATGCACCACAGTACTCAAGTAAATAGGAAAATTTTACTCTATATTCCCTTGAGCTACTACTTCACTGGCAAATTTTATGGAAAGGTTTCTTGTACTCAGTGTCTGGGAAAGTTTATCTAAACCTTCAAAGTTGGTGTAATAATATTTATCATGGCCTACCTACACTTTATATAGTTTTTAAAAGGATTTTTACTGTGAAATATACCATATACGTAAAGAAAAGAAAGAAAAAGCAATAATTTTCAAAGTACACTTCAACAAGTAGTTATAGAACAAATTACAGAGCTTGTTATGGGTTACCATTCTACTATTTACACATTTCCTTCTAGCTGCTCCAAAATGCTGGAGGCTTTAGAAGAAATATCATTATAGTGATTCAGTAGTCATATTCATTTATTAAATCCTTTTTTCTTTGTTATAACTCCCCCTTCTCCTTTGATTCTTCTCTCAGTCAATAGGTATCTTTAGGCAATGCCCATTCTGACGTTTTCATGATGAGAAGAGGTGTCAACATTAAAGGATAAGGGGATGTATATACTTGGCTGATAATCTTGGAGAGGCTGATTTGTCTAAGTTTTCTTTGCTAGATCCTATATTTACAGAGTGTTTCTAGACCAGGTATATAGCTTTATGCATTAGCCTGTGATGGACTGTAAATTTAGGATTACTTTGTACCATTTGAAACCACTACTGTTCTAAAGAAGGAGCAACTATCCTGTAACCTGGATTAACTAGTAAATTTCCTCAACATTTTGCAAGTCTTTTTAAAAAATAAGGGGTAAAGTAGCTTCATTCTTACCTCAAAGCCCTGGGTTTTGCTAGTTTTTTTATTTAAATTGCTTTGTGCCTCCTGAGTCATTTTCCATAGAGTTCCCATTTTCTTTAGAAGTTTATCCTGTAAAAGAACCATCACTTTTAGTAACAGGGCATATGTTATTTTAAGTTTTAGCCACTATCTGTGGGAAAAGGCAGTGGTTGAGAAAACAATTATAATCTTGATTTAGAAAGGAATATTCAGATGTTTCCATGTTAAACATTAGTTAAGTCTCATATTTAGGATGTCAGAGGTAGCAAAAACATACAGTAGAGATTCTGAAGGTGCCATAGGGCAGTAAAATCCATATGCTGAGAAATTTACTTTCATACATGTGAGAACCCTGCCTATGAAGGAGTCCAGCTTGCATCAGAAACCAATATTCCTGGTGCCACCTCCTCCACAGTGAACTAATTCTACACATTTGGCCAATGTTTTCAAGCAAACTTGCCTTGAGAAGGCTGAACACAGGTAAGATTATAGTGGCAAATTTGTCACTAGCAGTGAACAGTACACTAACATTTTGGGGTATAAATGGAAAGATCACAACTTCCATTCATTCAACTTCATTATCATAACCATCACCTTTCTCTTATATTTTACCATCTTAAAGATTCCCAAATACCTTGTAGACATTATGCACCCTGTATTCTTCGGCAGCCCCTTCCACTGTTCTGTTACTGTCATCCACATGCTCTGGGGAATCACAACAGAGCCTGCAGAGCAGGTTCTGGTCAACCTTACAGAAGAGCTCCTTTGCTTCACTTTGCACTTTCTGGCAAGGAAAGCCAGCTTCTTCAGTACAATATTGGTTTTGAAGTTTGACATCTCTAAAGTTTCTCTGCACTCAGGAAAGCATATGGGAGCTTGGGTTGCCTCACAGCAGAGACAGAGACAGGGTCTGCAAAAACTGTAGTCACAGTGTTCAATTAATAAATCAACTGAATCATTTATTCATGTACCCACTCATTAATTCACTCATTCAATTTGAGTATAAAGCAGGAGTGATATACTATGAAACAGTGGTCTGAACTTTTGAGTGTGGTTATTTTTTCAGCTATTTTAACAGCTAATATTAAAAATTACTTTCATAAAATGTCATCACTATTTAATAAAGTTTGGAAGGAACTATACCTCTGTTTGAGACAAAGCACAAACCTGATTCTGTGGTTGTAGAACCAAGATGTAAGTATGAATGATATATGCTAGCTTCTCTATAAGATATAAAACATTATTATGATTAATGAGACAGGTTTCCAGTGCATTAAAATTAAAGTCGAGGCTATAAGACTTTTCCTAGAACAATGGTGCACGTCTGACAAATTTAGTTCTATTGTCAAATATAGAATGTCTTATTCCAACTCCTATCATATATTTATATATAAGAAATTCTGTTTAGATCATGTAAACAATGTCATGTATAAAAACTTTAAAAAGAAGAGTCTTTCATGAACACTCTCCATATATGAAATATATAAACCATCTTGCCTGAAATATTGGGAATAAGGTTTTCCTACTTCACTCACATAGAAGGCATTTGCATTTAAAGGCACACAATGAGTATTCAATCTATACAGGTTCTTATTGTTAGCATCAGTCTATGAAGGAACTGTTGCAAAGTGAATGTGGTGACTATTTCTAGGTCATGCAGTTAACTCTCACTGCTAGGACTGACTGACAGCAGCATCTGCCAAAATTTTGATCCCTTTTTCAAATTCAATTAAGAAACCTTCATTAGTTTCCACAATATGTTCAGGAACTATATTTGGTGGTCAGAATACAATGATGTATACAGTTAAGTGTCGTGGAAGAACAAAGGGATTACACTTACTGTATATGACAGTTAAATGGAAACAGGCAGTAGGGAGTACTTGCCTTTTACTATTCTTCTGTCCTCCCCACTGGAAGCTTAATGATTTTGAAATAACTTCCTTATTAAAAAATAATAATGCCCGACTGCCATGTCTGTAATGCACACACATACCTAGTCTCCGTGTCCATACCACCTCCATTCACACCACGCCCAACACCGTACACTTTTCCTAAGACAATTAACAATGAATTGGTTTACACTGAAGTTGTTTTGACATCTGTGTTCAAATCCTGAAATTATAGTTGAATTTAAACTCCTAACCTTAGGAAATATGAAATGTAAAAATAATCTCATTTACCCACCAGAAAATCACAATTTCCCATTCAGCTCTGACTCTGAGAATCCACTTCTAGCTTAAAGTGAGGAAAACTCAAGGTACATTGAACATAAATAGGCACTTTAAAATTATTTTTCAAAGAAAAAAAATCAGCCTAAACACCGAGATTTCTTCACCACGCTAGGTAATATGGACAGATGCGTCTAAATGTATCAAATGGAATCAAAATCAATTTGCCTTTATTTCTGATATTTCTTGATAGATGCCAGGACCACATTGTTGGTTTCTTTGTTATTAGGATCTATGGTGAACACATTTCATATGTAATCCATACACTGAAAGGGTTGTAAAGTGACAGGTAATATGACTTTTACAGCCAGGATTTTCCAAATATTTCAACATATGTAACTTTTATGTTGATGTGTATAAAATAACATGTGTATACAATATATTGAACAAATTCTAATTGCATTGTGGATTTCTTCATTGCACAACTGGGAAAACTCTTTTGAGACCAAAGAAACTAGTAATACATAGGATAATAAAATAAATAGTAAAATAGCATGTACAAACCAGTACCTTATAATAACAAAGTTACCTATATTTTGGCAGAAAGGTTTTTACCTTAAATTCTATATATGCCAGAATCCATTATGTATTGTCTTATTATGGTAGTTCTGCAAGATTTGTGAGTACCAAATCAGTTAGTAAGTTTTACTGTGGGCAGTAAGAACTCTCAGCTCTCCAAAGTCAAAGCAGCTGCAATTCCAGTAAGTTGTCCTAGAGAGGTCCTCTCATGAGCATATGGTCTTTTTCTATGATTAAACTGACCTAGGATCACAACCATTTTTCACCATTGGCTACTGTTGTCTAATAGATGTGGATATGATTGATTAGATTACAGAGAAAGGGGGATTGGGTTGGTTTATTAAGTTAACAGAGTATTGTAAACTACACTTGAGAGATTAATAGTCTGCCAGTTTGGAGAAATGGGGTCTAAGAATATTTGCCAAACACAAGAACTAAACATATAGTTCTTCTAAAGCTTTATTTCATTAAAGTTTTAGTGTACAATTTCTTCAAAGTGTTTAAAACTTTTTTCTTACTCAAAGCTTAGCATTCATAAATGTTATCTGTAGCCATTATTTACCTAAACATCTCCAAAAATTACATTATATAGGCAAACTAAACTTTGTGAATTTTGTGTTTATCTTTGTAAAATGTGCACATATGATATGATTCAATTCCATTTAAAAAAACTGTGAAAATAGAGATGGATATAAATAACATGTGCAGATGAGGGCTAGCATTTCAAAATTAATTGTGAAACATGATTCACTTCTAAAAATTGACCAAATTACATATAAACTCAATGTCAGGATCATCAGAAAATTGATCGAATTTTCCAAATTCAGGAAATATCATTTTGTTGAATGAGGGTCTCAAATTTGATAATTAATGCTCACAGGGGAAATCAATGCCACCACTGCTTTTTTAGTGCTTCTTCATCTCATTTTCCCCATGTGCTCCAGACTTTCAATTTTGAAATCTGTAAGATTTGCTCCACTAATATCCAATTTATAGTTATTTGTAAGAGAGCTTCTTAATGTAAATGAGATCTGTTTTTGGAAAAAAAAACCTTTAAATAAACTTAAATAAAGAGACCACCATAAGAAGTGTAGGGAAGGTAAAGCTGAGGACCCAGTAACATCAGAACCAGCATGGGTAGATATGGTAACTGATGGTGGATCATCTTGAGATAAATCATGTCCTTGAGTAAAATGAACAGAAAAGGAGTTCATATTTTTCATTATTGAAGATTATGCAATTTAGTACAAGATTTTTAGCAAGATTTAATAATTAATTTAAACAAATTAGGTGATGTTTTGCACAAATACATATGAAGCACTTAAACAGCAGACACAAAAAAAATCACTAAGACAAAGGTGATGAAATGATCCCTTGAACAAGGCAAATCTTGGATTTTCCCGGAGCTTTACAAACTTTGAATATTGCAAAGAGCTTTTCAATCCATTAAAATTTAATCTAAAGAAAAGTAGATTATGGATTTCCAAGAATATAGAATTGCAGAGATTTCTGAGGGACAGTGGTTCCTATCCTTGATGACATGAAATATGAGGCAGTAAGTGCAAAGTATGGTTAGAAATGAAATTGTGGCCAGATCAAGAATTTGAAAGTCTAACTTTTTTTTTTAATTTTGTCATTCATTAACACAAACATGAATTCTATAAATGTAATTGAAGAGGTGATTAAACCACACATATATTTTCAAAGAACTCAAACTCTTCATAAGGAGGCATTTAATGAGACAATATTTAAAAATATTAATTCCTTACATAGAATCTAAAAATAGTGCTATGAAAATGCCAAAGGAGAACACTGGAATAATCTTGATGCTTTATGATTGATTTCCTAATGGCCTTTCATTTTTGAGGATCTTTCAAATTTGATTATTGCTGTAGTCCAACAAAGTAAGATACAATAGTGGACAGAAAACAAATGACCACCTCAATGCAGTTATGATCAAGATGATGCATTCTTGATGTGTACATCCGATGTGTTAAGCAATGGGACTCAGGTTAGAAAACAATAATTGCATTTGCATTTAATATTGCATTTCTCAATTTATGCAGCAAATTCACCACAGAAAACCTTATCATGAGGATTCTGATGAAGCCTCTTAAATGGATTGCTAAAGAACAACTTTATACCCTGTAATGATGCATTTTTCTTTGCAGGATTATGTCTCTGCCAATGTACTTGTCCCAAAGTAAGAATCACAGCTAAGTGAATGGGTCATCGCTGATGCTCAACTGGGTCTGAGGTAAGCGTGAATGTTCTGGGGTGACAAATGGAATGTATTTTACATGAGGAGATCTCACACAAGTCGTCATTCTCAGTTCTCTATTATGTTTTCAGAAAACTGGGAAGCAGGACACCTGAGATCTGGCCAATACAAATAAACAACTAAATGACAGTATGTTTGCTTTCTTTTCTTGAGAAAAATTGGCACTGAAGTAAAGTTCCTCTGGAGAGGCACAGTGATGAATTGCTATTAACACATTAGAAGAGCTGACATGTACTGGGCAACAATTTTTCAAGGTGATCTGAGAATTAGGGAGCAGAGAATAAACACTGGATTGCAAATATTGGTAGCACAGTTTATGGAATTATGGGGTTTGTTTGATTATGGATAGGGATTACACTGCTATTATGATGAATTAGACTGTCCTTGATCAGTACCATAAGAGTAAGCAGTTAAAGAGTCTCATCTCTTTGAATGCAAACATGAAATAATTTTAGTTTTTCCAATAACTGCCTCCAATTATAAAATTGTTTAATACTACTTTTTTGCTGTTTTCCCTTTTAGGGACCCTTGGATAACATTATAGAAGAGGGCCAGGGGCTTTCTCGGCCATTACCCATGTAACACTGCCTCCTCCATCTGTAGACATATGCAGTTATTGAATATCACTAGGAGAGTTTAGTACAGAAAATCTTTCCCTTTGATTAGTCTGGTTCTGTGTTTTGCTGGTGATCTCAGCTGATATCATGATCTACTGATTTCCATGTATTTGATTTGCATGTGCTTTCTGGGGGTGGTCTTCCCTTGAAGGGCGATGAGATTTGAAAGCTAGAGCATGTGAGCTTTGGTCTGAATTTTATTATAAGTTTAATGGGAAGGTTTTAAATAATAACATGATCTGATTGTTACTCTAGAAAGAACATTATTTAGTGGCAGATGGACTGTATGGGAGCAAGAGTGAGCAAGGGAAACTGCCACCTCTCTGGGGCATTTCATCCTGTCATGTATTAGCCTCTTCCCTTCAGTAAGATTAGTGGAGTGTGGGGAAGGAGAGGAGGAGAGGAACAAATCCCACACTGCAACACATTTGAATTCAGCCTCTTAAGAGGGAAAAAATTGAAAAACAAGGACCCAAAGAATTTAGGGTCTTTTTAGCAGCAAAATGAGAAACAATCACAAAGACATTAATGATATTCTCTCTAAGGGAATATGTTCACTTCATCAACAAAGATGGACTTTCTGGAACATCAGAAATCATCTGTATGAACTCACCTTTCCAGTATGTTTTCTAAGTCCTACAGGAAAAAAAAAAGACCAGAATCAGAATCAGAATCATGAGAGTTCTCCTGCACTTTTGCTTATACTCTAGTTCCCTTGTTGTTTTGTATTTTAGCTGAAATAATATACATTTCTTATTCCTCGCTGAGGAACAATCACACTATTTTACTACCAAAAGCTGAAGAAAATCATCACAAACATGACATTGTCAGGGTGAAAATAAGAAGCAAGGGTTCAAATGACCCTGCCTAGTGAAGTCATATAACCAGCTTTCCAGTGTCATTTCCCCTTTTTACTCCCAGGGAGCTGTCTGCCTATTGGACAATAGTTAAAACAAAACAGGAAATCAAATAATAAAGTACTTCTGGAGTATATTGAGCTATTGAAATATTATCAAATTCTTAACATCTTGCCAAGACAAGTGGCAAAGCCTTAATGTCCTCAGCAATCTGTTCTTATTGGCCAACAAAGGTGATAGTGATTAGGGAAACAAAAATTGAGACATACCCGCAGAGATATTGAAGACCCCCTGGTCACAGACTTTGTTGATTTTGGAAAATCAGTCTGTGTGGATATTGTTTCTGATCACACTGAAATATTTAGATAAAATAAATCCTGTGCTATCTAAAAATGCAAATACTTTAAAGGTTTCCAGGATATGGAGAAAAAAGCAATTGGCCAAGCATAATCATGGAAGTCAAAGGGCATGTAACCCTCAGCTGAGAGGGATGGCACATGCAGGTAACATTACATTGTCATGGCAAAGCTGACTAGAAAAGGATTCCTATTTCTGAGCATGGACCTGGCCCTCTCACCTGGAGCAGTTCTGTGTTGGACTTGGGGCAGGTCTCAGTCAGCTCTCTGTATATTTCACTGGGGATTCCTCATTCTTTTGTAATTATAGTTTCACTGTTCTTGAGTTGTTGTAAAATTCCTTTTTTCAGTCTCACCAGATGGAGATGATTCTCCCCATAGAGAAATAGATGCATCATCTGGTATTGAGCCTTGATCATCATCTTCTTTAAGAGCAGGGATATTGGATTAGAAGGATCATATTCCCTGATTCTTACCAGAAAACTTCAAATATTATTATTTTGGCATCATCAATTGATTTTCATATTTGTGACATTAGAGGTGGCAGAAATATTTAATGGAGATCTTGAAAAGATCCTACAAAAAATATAATCCAGTCTCCGAGAAACTGAACCCAAATTTTGGGTAAAATGACCATGAATGAGTCCACTTGCACTCAGAAGTGATCCTGGTACAACCTCCTGCACATTGAACCATTGAACCAACTCCAAGTATGTGGCCAATAGTTCTAGGTAAACTTCCCTCAACAAGGTTCAACTGAGTTATGACTACTGTGTCAATGTTGGTCAACAAAATGAAAGAGCACATTAATGTCCTGGAATGCACATTGCAAATATACCACCCCAATTCAAATCAAATTCATTTTCATAATCCTTGTCTTTCTGATTTAGGATTTTAAATTTCCAAATTGCTTTCTAGGCATCACACACCCTGTATTCCTCGGCAGTCCATTCCAGGGGTCCATGGCTATTATGCAAATGATCTGGGGACTCAGAGTACAGTCCACTGAGCAGGTTTGTGTCAGTCACACAGAAGAGCTCCTTTGTCCCTGTACTGGTTAGAAAAGCTATGTTTTTTGTTGTTTTCTTTTTTCATGGGCAGGCACTGGGAAACAAACCCGGGCCCTCTGCCATCGCAGGCAAGAATTCCTGCCTGCTGAGCCACCATGGCCAGCCCAAAAAGCCATGTTTTAATCCTAATCCCATTTTGTAAAGGCAGCTGTTTCTTCTAATCCCTATTCAGCATTAAGTGTTTGAAACTGTAATGAGATCATCTCCCTGGAGATGTGATTTGATCAAGAGTGGTTGTTAAACTGGATTAGGTGATGATATATCTCCACCCATTAGGGTAGGTCTTCTGGAGTCATGTAAAAGTTTCTGGAGTCATGCAAAAGAGAAATCATTTTGGAGAATGAGAGATTCAAAGACAGCAAAGCAGAACATAGCCATGAGAAGCAGAGTCTACCAGCCAGTGACCTTTAGAGATGAAGAAGGAAAATGCCTCCCAGGGAGCTTCATGAAACAGGAAGCCAGGAGAAGAAGCTAACAGATGACACTGTGTTCGCCATGTGCCTTTCCAGCTGAGAGAGGAACTCTGACTGTGTTTGCCATGTGCCTTCTCACTTGAGAGAGAAACCCTGAACTTCATCGGCCTTCTTGAACCAAGGTATCTCTCCCTGGATGCCTTAGACTGGACATTTCTATAGACTTGTCTTAACTGGGACATTTTCTCAGCCTTAGAACTGTAAACTAGCAACTTATTAAATTTCCCTTTTTAAAAGCCATTCCATTTCTGATATATTGCATTCCGGCAGCTAGCAAATGAGAACAGTCCCTTGTTGGTCCCACAGATCTGCACCTCTGAGCTCTGCTCATGTCTGACTTTTCTGGCAAATAAAGTCAGCTTCCTCAGGACAATATTGGTATTGAAATCTAGCATCTGAGATGTTTCCCTGCACTCTGGACAGTGGATAAGTGTTTGGGTGTCCTCCCAGCAGAGGTAGAGACTGGGTCTCCAAAAGCTATGGCCACAGTCCATGGTGACAGGGTCTATGAAGTAGCTCTTGTAGATGGAGCAGGTGAGTGCATTCTGGAATGCTTGCAGTGTATCTGAATCCATGTTTCTGAGAGCAAAAAGCAAAGAAAAGGAAGTCACTCTTTTTGCCTGATGAATATAAAACGGGTCTGAAGAGTTCTGCTTTGACTCTTGTTCTATATATATTTAAATCCAATGAAAACCCTGACATGATAAAATGAGGACATACTAGTTGTGCTAAGACATAAATGAGAAAATGGGGCAACATGAGAAAAATGTTGTATCTTTTTCTGTTATTAAAACAACGATGTCCTCAGTTATACATAAATCACTCAAATAAACTGTATGATTGGGGCAGAGGGTAAAGAATAGAGTGATTTCAAGTTTATTCAGACTTCCAGATTTGACCTGAAGTACATGTGAATATGTATTCTCATTTTTTAATATTTCTACTATTTCTATCTCTGCAGTTGAGAGTAAACCTTATTAATGCCTCAAACACAAGTTATTTATTATAACTTCCATGGCAATTCAAGATTAATTTCATCTTCCAAATATTTATAACAAACTTAGGCAGAATATAGAGTGCTTACAATATAGAGAGAAGAAACATCTTTCTGGTATTCATTTCTCCCCTTAAATGAAGTAATCTGGAGCCTCCCCAAAATGGAGAACAGTAGTCTCAAAGAGGGGAAGAGAAGCTTCGCAATTCTCTGACAAGGAAAATTTGGAAGAGTTGATGATAAACAGGTTATAACCTTTTTGACATCTTCAATTTATGAAAATTATTATTCTAAGGAAGTGGAACATGAGGTGCAATAGAAGCTTAACTTGGTTAGAAAATGATTGAAAGAATGTTGGATAGAAACAGAATTAACCAGGTGATGACCATCTGTATATGAAAAATATAAATCAACTCCTCATTTGAAATATTGAGTTAAGATTGTGTGTCTACAGCACAAGGAATATATTTACATGTGAAACCATGTTATCAGTGTTCAATAAATGTATATTCCCATTATTATCCATGATCCAGGAAGGAACTGGGGTGAAGTGAATGTGGGGACTTGCTCAGGGTCATGTAGCTCACACTCACTGCCAGGACTCACTGACAGCAAAGTCTGCTGAGATTTAGACCCCTTTCAAGTGGAGAAACCACAAAAGTTCAAGTAAGAAGCCTTTACTAATTTCCAAAATTATTCAAGAACTCCATTAAAAAATTATTACTAAAACCAATCAACATACAATATGAACATTCTTTTTTATCACATAGTTGTATATTCATCATCATGATCATTTCTTAGAACATTTACATCAATTCAGAAAAAGAAATTAAAAGAAAACAGAAAAAAATTCATACATACCATACCCCTTACCCCTCCTCCTCCCCGATCACCAGCAATTCAATCTTCTAAATTTATTTTAATATTTGTTCCCCCATCATCTACTTATTTTTAATCCATATGTTTTACTCATCTGTCCATAATGTAGATAAAAGAAGAATCAGACACAAGGTTTTCACAATCACACAGTCACATTGTGAAAGCTATATCATTATACAATCATCTTCAAGAAACATGGCTACTGGAACACAGCTGTACATTTTCAGGCAGTTCCCTCCAGTTTCTCTGTTATGCCATAACTAAAAAGGTGATATCTACTTACTATGTAAGAATAACCTCCAGGATAATCTCTTGACTCTGTTTGGTATCTCTCAGCCATTGACACTTTATTTTGTCTCATTTCTCTCTTCCCCCTTTGGGTCAAGAAGGTTTGCCCAATCCCTTGGTGCTGAGTCCCAGCTCATTCTAGGATTTCTATCCCATGTTGCCAGGAAGGTCCATAGCCCTGGAAGTCATGTCCCATGTAGAGGGAAGGCAGTGAGTTTGCTTCTCGTGTTGTCTGAGAGAGAGGCCACATTTAAGCAACAAAAGAGGTTTAGAAGCCGTTCTTGACCAAAAGGAGCAAGAGGGAAATGAACTAAAATAAGGTTTCAGTGGCTGATTGCTTTCAAGGAGAGTTGAGAAGTTTTCCTGGAGGTTAGTCTTGTGCATTATATAGATGTCCCTTTTTAGTTTATGGTGTATTGGGTGGCTGGAGGGAAGTACCTGAAACTGTTGTGCTGTGTTTCAGTAGCATTGTTTCTTAAAGATGATTGTATAATGCTATAATTTTACCGTGTGACTATATGACTATGAAAACCTTCTGTCTGATGCTTCTTTTACCTAGGGTATGGAGAGATGATTTTAAAAATATGGATGAAAATAAATAATAAGGAAATAAAGGGTAAAATAAATTGGATAGATTGAAAGGCTAGTGGTCAATCAGAGGAAGGGGTAAGGGGGATTTTATGTGTGAGACTTTTTCTTTTAATTTCTGTTTCTGGAGTGATGCAAATGTTCTAAAAATGATCATGGTGATGAATGTACAATTAATCATGATATTGTGAGCTATTGATTGTACACTGTGTGTTCTTGTTTGCTGGCAGTGATATACCAGAAATATAATGGTCTTTAAAAGGGGGAATTTAATAGGGTGCAAGTTTACAGTTCTAAAGATGTGAAAATGTCCAAATTAAACCAAGGCTATAGAACTGTCCAAACTAAGGCATCCAGGGAAAGTTTACTTGGTTCAAGAAAGCTGATGATGTTCAGGGTTTCTTTCTTAACTGGAAAGGCACATCGCCAACATGACAATATCTGCTAGCTTTCTCTCCAGGCTTCTTGTTTCATGAAGCTCCCTTGGGGGCATATTCCCTCTTCATTTCCAAAATTCTCTGGCTGCCTGGGTACTCATGGTTCTCATAGCTCTCTCCAAAATGTTTCCTTTTTTAAAGGATTCCAGCAAACCAATCAAGACCTACCTTGAATGGGTGGAGTCACATATCCCTCTAATCAAAGGTTAATACCCACAATTTTGTGTGTCACTTCTCTGTGGAAATAATCAAGTTTCCACCTACAGTGTTGAATAGGGATTGAAATAAATGGCTGCCTCTAAAAGATGGATCAGTATGAAAGCATGGCTTTTCTATTGTACATAATCCTTTCAAACCAGCACACCATATATAGACCACATGTGTCTGAAGACTTGTCAATAAAAAAATATATTTTTTAAATCTGTGTTTTTTTTAATTCTCAAGAAAGACTAGGTAGAATAGTGGGTGATGTGGGGGTGATATGGCAGGGTGGTTCACCTGGGTGGGGTGGAGAACCCAAGCACTGGTTTCTCTGCTCATGTGCTCTTGAGAAAACTCCTCTGACTCTCACATGCTCCAGGATATCTTTTCATAAAGGGGAAAAGAAGCAGTGCTAATATTCCTGCATGTTACTTGGAACCTACTGTACTTTCAGCACACGTAATTGGGAATAAATGGGAAGTTTTGTTCTCTTCACCATGAGTGTGATAGAATGAATTCATTACAAAAAGGGGCAGCTTCTATCCTTGGTCTGATTTAGGGGAAATACAGTCTGGGCTTTGAAGGAGGAGGAGGGTATGGAGAGTGGAGACCTGGGCTCTCTCCTTAGTCACCATCACCCTCTGTACTCCTTAGCCCTCTGGATGAGAAAGGCAACCTGTTTCAAGGATATACAGAATAAAGTGGTGGCCATTGGAGGTATCTAGTCCTGTAAACTCCACACTGCCTTACCAAGGAGATGGGAGAACCATGGTGGCTGTCCAGCCCCAGGGTAACATGCACGCCCCAGAGATCCCACCAATACCTGCTTTGTTCTGAATGGTGATGTAGACATTGCAGTTGGATGCCAGGTGGTTCCATCGTGGAGGTGCTCAGAGTCTTGTGTTGGTTTAGCTCTGGCCTGAGCTGGATTGTGACAGTACGTGCAAGACAAGTCTTTCTTTTCTTTTTTTTTTTTGGTCTTAATACAATTTTTTATACAATTTTATTGAGATATATTCACACACCATTTCATCCATCCAAATAAAGTATATTTTCAGTGGCTCACAGTATCATCATAGTTGTCTATTTCTCACCACAATCAACTGTGGATTATCAGTCCAAAAGAAAGGAAGAAACCTCAAGACTTCCTGTTACTCTTATCCCCTGCACATTGAATTGATATGCTACATTTGTTACTATTGATGAAAGAATATTAAGATATTACTGTTAATTATAGTCCATGGTTGGCAGTACATGTGTTTCTTCCCATATATCCTTCTATTATTAACTCCTTGTAATACTTTCATACATATGTACTAGCTCATGGAGGACTTTTTTTTTATATTAGTATCACAGTCATCATCTACCAGATGGTTCACTCTATAATACATTCCAGTGTATTAACCTCTAACTTTACTTCTGTTGACATATATTACTTTAAACTCCCCCTTTCCACCAAATTCACACATAATTAAGCACTGCTATTTATCTCACAGTAATGTGCTGTCATCGCCTCTATCTATTTTCATACATTTAGGTTTAACTAAGTTCAAAACTCTGCACATCTTAAGCATTCCCAATTTAAGAATTCTTAAAATTCTGCACATGTTAAGAAGCTTCCTTCTTCTCCTATATTCTAGAGTCTATGTCTATGAGTTCACACACTATAATTAATTCATATCAGTGAGATGATATAGTTTTTGTCCTTCTGTGATTAACTTATTTCCCTCAAAAAAATGCCCTCAAAGTTTATCCATGTTGTCACATGCATCAGGATTTCATTCTTTCTTACTGCTGAATAATATTCTGTCACTTGGATAGACCTATTCTGTTTATCTGCTTGTCTGTTGGTGGGCAATTGAGTTGTTTGCATCTTATGACAATTGTTAATAATTCTGCTATGATCTTTGGTTTGCAAATGGCTGCTCAGTAATGGGATTGCCTGGTTGTAAGGCAACTCTATACACAGCTCCCTGAGCAACTGTCAAACTGTTCTCCACAGCAGCTGCATAATTTTGCATTCCCACCAGCAATGAATAAGTGTTCCTATTTCTCCACATTTTCTCCAACATTAATAGTCTCCTATTTGTTTAGTAGTGGCCATTCTAGTAGGTGTGAAATGATATCTCATTGTGTTTTGATTTGCATTTTCCTAATAGCTAGTGAAGTTGAACCTATTTCATGTGTTTCTTAACCATTTATATTTCCTCCTGAAGAAATGTCTATTCATGTCTTTTGCCAAGTTTTTAATTGGGTTGTTTCTCTTTTTATTTTTGAGTATATTCTGGATATCAAACCCTTATCAGATATGTGGTTTCCAAATATTTTTTTCCCATTGAGTTGGCTGCCTTTTCATCATTTTAACAAAATCATTTGAAACAAAAATATTCAGTTTCATGGAGGTTCTATTTATCTACTTTTGTCATTGTTCATGTTTTGCATGTAAGGTCAAGGAAACTACCAAACATAGAGACAGGAGTGATCTCTAGGCACAGGTTCCAGGGTTAGGGTGTGATGTCCTTTGTGGGCTATTCTAGAAATTCTGCCTAATCCATGTTTTTCTACAGGTTTTAATCATCACTGCTTGTAAATCAGTTGGTTAATTGGGAGGGACAGCCTCTTAGGACACTGTGCTGCCCTTCAAACTTTAACTGGTTTACTTACTGATGAGACAATGACCCACACAATCAGCATTACTTTTCATTAATGAACACATAACTGCCCAACAGAAGGAATGTGAGCAGGAGAAGATGGCTAAGCAGTATTCCTTTCAGTTTTACCACATTTCTGCCATTTTCAAACTATAAAAATATTAGTTGTTGAAAAGACATTACTATCTGTGTGCCCAAGTAAGAGATTGGCCCTTAAATGTCTTCAGAGTATTCATTTGGACTATCATTGCATGAATCAAGGGAGAGAAAATGGACCAGGGTGATCTTTATAAAATTCCTTTCATTGACAGATGCAAGAAAAATTAGCAGGGCCCATTCCTAAGCCATTTCTGTGAGTGCATTTTTTGAGCAAAGAATTAGGAGAACACACTGGAGGGAATGTCAATTAAGGAGTTTACAAGGGCTCCAGGTAGAAGAGACCTGAGACTTCTCACACACTTTTGAAGGTCTTCTTGCCTCTCTCTGACTCCATCCAAGCTGAGAAAACAGTGCTCTTCCTGGATGATTGCATTACTGTTGAAGACCTGGGCACACAGCTGGTGGCTGGCTTGTTTCCTTCCATGCAGCCTCTCAGAACAGACAAGGGAATCATCATCACAACAGCAGCTGTCCTGGACATTCTTTGAGCACCACAACAGGCAAGATTACCAGAGGGCCCTGTGTCCCTGAGCAATTGAAATGACACCCTTTCTGTTATCACACCCTGCAAATGAAACCCTGGAGCACTTGCATCAAGGACAACTGATTCCTGAAGTTTCTTCCTACCTCTTAACCAATGTGCCCTATCTCTGAGAAAATGGCTCATTAACTTGGATAAACTATCCTGTTTTATGTCTCTGCACTTTGACCACCTGCCCATATGCTATTTGCTTTCCAGTGTGCTTCTCTGAGCTCGGTATAATCTACTGCTAGACCATGTACAAAGAATTGTATGGTTTCACTTAAAAAGCAGATGGGTTTTGGTACTTGAAAATTCTGTTTGAGCTACTCAAGCATGTGTGGCTTATAGCAAATGTTGACTGCAATTATTGTCAATTCTAAAATACTTTCCCTTCATTAAACTTTTATCAAGTCAATTATTAAGGTGCCAGGGGTCCTGTGTTTTTCAAGTAAGCCAGTCTCATAACGTATGTTTTCCTGAAGTACTTCCAGCCCATGTATGCTTTGTTTCATCAGCATTCTCTTCCTAATAAAGAATGTTCAATGTGTTATTATCTTGAGCAGTAGCTGCACCTGAAATTTATTCAGATAAATTGCTTGATCTTTCAAATGTTTTTGGAAAGGTGAAAGTCAAATTTTTTGTCATGTGCCATGATCAGGTTCATGTGTCGACTTGACCAAGTGGAGGTACCTGTTTATCTGGTTAGGAAAGTTAGGGCTGTCTGTTACTATGAGGACATTTCATAGAATTAAAACATGAGCATGTTGGCTGCATCCACAGCTGATGCCATTTGTAATCAGCGAAGGTGAGTGTCTTCTGCAATGAGTGATATTTAATCTAATCAGTGGAAATCTTTTAAGGAGGATTGAGAAAAGACAGCTTCTCTCCTCTTCCTGCTTTGGCTGGCAAGCCTCTCTTGTGGAGTTTGTCCATACCCTGCATTGGAGTTGTCAGCTTCACAGCCTGCCCTACAGATTTTGGACTTTACATTCCCATGGTTATGAGACACTTTTATAAATTTTATATCTATGGATATTTTCTGTTGATTCTGTTTCTCTAGAGAGCCCTAATACATCATGTAATAAATTTATATACATTTTACTGCATTTTTTGACATATGATGTTTGTTTCATACTCCAGTGGGGCTATAGTAAATAATTGATGTCAGTTCAAGGCATGACAAAAACTGTTCAAGATTATGAAATATAGGACTTTATTTTTCTCAATCTGTATATTTGAAGACTAATATATAGGAAATCATATTTGTTTTTGCAAATTTGCAGAAATTAGGTTATAACATAATGCTTTGGCTTCATTTGTCTTAGAAAGCAGTAGTCAGCACTTGGATTTTATTCATTGATGGTTCAGTGACACCTTTAGACATTTATGATCACAAGGATTTTCCAATCATTGTCTCATCATTGGATGAAATGGGGGTGTCTATCCAGCCAAATTTCCAAGTGTCCCATATGGTTGCAGGAGGTGAAGAGCGATGACCCTTGATTAAGTTTGAACTTATGATCAGTGATCCTTGTCAGAAGACAAAGAGGAAAAGTGTGTTTACTGTGGGTGAAGGAAAAGTCAGAGTGAAGTTTGAAGAAAAAAAAAGAATGAGCACCAAGGACACACCATTGGCACTGAGGGCATAAACTGGGAATGTAAAGGCCATATCAGTAGTTCCATAGAATGTGAAGGAAACCAGGAGAGAGCAGTTCAGGTGTGGTTGCAGCATGTTGCATCCCCTGACCAAGAGGAAAGAACCAACAAAATCACAGCCCCACAGTCTCCCATGGGAGGGAAGCTACTTGAGTGATGATCCAAATTTCTTCACAAGCTGCTCCATTGGAGGGAAGTAGCCAGATCCCAATAATCCCGATGACCTGTCAGTGACTTATGTGGGACTGACTTGCAGGTTGGCATGTACACCCTGCTCTGTTTCTTCTGCCTGGTCATTCTGGTTTTCTTAATCTACTGTGTTGCATTTGTTAGGAAATACAGTCACAAAAAGTTTGCCATGAGTGAGTAATTGACATCCCCCGTTCCCATGAATAGATCTGGCTGGAGAATGAGAGGGAGCTGCTGGAGAACCCTGTTGGCATGACCCTCCCATCAGAGGAGTGCACAACCATGGTAGTCAGGGGACAGCAGTTTGAGAAGAGGAATTTTCATCTCAATGGCAGCTCCCAGAAGACTTTCCATAGCCAACTTCTCAGACTGTCTGACTCTATCTGTGGGAAAGTAATGAAAGCTGACCCTATAAATTCTTCAGACTCAAAAATGAAAAGAGTTAAGTTTGGCAGTGATGACAACCTCAATGCCAAGATGGGGCTGGGAGACTCCTAGGAGTTTAGAAGAATATGTGGAAAAAACTGCAGGACCAGAGAGGAACTACCTTCTGATGTTCCTATTTACCTTTAAGTCTTCTGTTTTATTAATGGTGAAGCAGTGAGTTTGATAAACAAAAAGGGATTTTTTTTTAACAAAGCTCAATTTGTGGAAGTCTGGAGGGATCCATTGTAAGTAAGTAGAAGAGGCCTAGAAAATTAAAGCAGCTAGGTTTTACTCTAGGCAATGCTTCTAAAACAGCTACTGTTTATTAATGTAGAAATTATAAGACAGTAGTTTTATATACTTCCTGGTTCTAACTTAGTGTGAATGTAACAAATCTCACCCCACAGACATTTTTAGTCATCTCATGAGAAGCAATAATTTGAAATTAGAAAAGATTTGGGCATGGATTTTTCTATTCTAGATTTTATGAAGCAGAGTGGACAGTTCTTACCCTTGGCCTGAGATTAAATGTATGTGAAAGATAACTGAATGTAGCTTTCCTTATTTGTTATGAGCACAGCTAATTGTTTTTATATACATTTGTGGCAGCATTTTATTAGTTTGAACTCTGGAATTGTTTTTGAAACACAAAGAGAAGAAATTTCAGTCTTTTCTTTGAGGTCTTTTGTATTTACATGTGAGTTTTATTTACCAGTATTTTCCATGTCATATTACTTCCTGGGTGACCATACCTGATGTCCAGTGTTCAGTTTCCCACTTCTCAATATTTAGGGTCAGTTTCAAAGAAGCTTATTCTTGCTTAGTCTTCCCTTCTTCCTTTGTTGAACTTTCTTCCATCACACCTGGAGAAGGTTTTTACTTTAAATAGTATATTGTGAGGGAGGACCATCACTTTACAATTTTCTATATGAAACTTGCAAAATTTGAAGAAATATTGTGAATCACAATCATTTATTTTTATCCTATCCATGTTGTAAATTCATGAGGAACTCTTGAGGTTCATTTCTGAGGGCTGCAGTACCTCAAAATAGCTGTATGTATGC